>PVJA010051397.1:0-12820 GCA_004027025.1 Myocastor coypus | reverse complement strand
CCGGGCTTTTTTTTTTTTTTTTTTAACTTTATTCATTTATTTATATCGTGGCTGGCTCAGCCTGCCCTGGGGGTGCGGCTGGCACAGCATGTGGTGCTGGGGATCAAATAGCGGTCCCTGCGGTTGCCTAAGTTTCCCTAAGCAGGCACTGTAGACCACTTGCTGAACCATCTCACCAGCCCTAGAAGCTCTTTATATATTCTAGATAGTTATCGGATATGTGATTGGCAAACTTTCAATGAATAGGCTATTTTTTGCTTTCTTATGCTGTTCGTTAAAGCACAAAATGTTTTAATTGGCAGAGACCAATTTTTTTCCTATAGTTGCTTATGCTTTTGCTATTAGTGCAGAGGAATCATTTACTAATCAAAAGATTTGCTCCTGTAGTTTCTTCTAAGACTGTAATGGGTTGAGTAGTGGACCACCTAGAGAAATGCATGCACAGGTACTAGCTGCTGAAAACAGAATGTGATCAGTTAGATCCAAATGATGGAAAAAAAGATGTTCGCAGTTGCATTTAATATAAGGATTTGATTTGAGATGGTGTGTGATTTTTTTTGGTGACATGTAAAAATGTCTGCCTCTAAAAAAAAAAAAAGTCTCCTCTGAGTAAGAGTAGGTCAGAGATACAAAGGGCTCAGACAAATCCAGCTTCATGATTAAATGAGTTTATTAGGGTTTATTGGGCAGTGGGTGTTTTGCAGATTATAGTACTACCAAAGTCATCAATCCTTCTTTGCTGAGTTACTGGTTTTATACAGGGCTCTCATTAAAACAGCAAAAAACAGCTCAAATACAAGAATGGTCTTTGGGACTTTTTTTGGTGAGACCAGGATTCGAACTTATGACCTTGTACTTGCTAGGCAGGCACTTGTGCCACAGAGCTATCACCCCGGCCCCTGAAATTTTATGTATTTCATTATCCCATTCTTGCCAGGAAATTGAACCAATCTCAGTAAGTGTTGTCTGGCTATAGTGTGGAATGATCTTGTGCTGCATTATAGTACACAACCTTAGCACCTTCAGGAGCCCCATTGAACAGCTAAAGGGGCTGCACCGCAGGATGGAGTTGCAATGCTTGGATTAGGGTTCAGAGATCATTTTTACTCTGGGGCTCTAAATTGAAGTCATGAGTGTTAAACAGAGAAGGAGATGACTGAAAGACACAGACAGATAAAGCAGAAAGCCACGTGAAGACAGGCAAAGATTTGGAGTCCTACAGTTTCCAGCCATTTAATGGCTAGAGCAGCGGTTCTCAACCTGTGGGTTGCAACCCCCGCGGAGGTTGAACGACCAAAACACAGGGGTTGCCTAAAGCCATCGGAAATCATAACTGTAGCAAAATTACAGTTTTGAATAGCCACCAAAATTATTTTTTGGTTTGAGGTCACCACAACATGAGGAACTGTACTGCGGGGTCACAGCATTAGAAAGGTTGAGAACCACTGGTCTACAGTCACCTAAATTTTGAGTTTGTGTATAATATAAGGTCAGAATTTGACTTCATTATTACATAGGACGTTAACTGCTTTTGGCAAATGGCTTTTTTGTAGGTGGATAAAGCTCCCTTTTATGCCTAATTTGTTGTTTGTTAACCTCTTGAACATGAATATTAAATATTCTCATCTTGGGCATTGTAACTATTTTATAAAATGGAAGCTTAGTAAGAGGAAATCCCCCAGTTTTGACCAAAATCACCTTGTTGACAAAGCTTTCCCATTTTCAAGACTTTTGAATAATGTTTCTTCATTGGTGAGGTCCAACTTTGTTATTCTCAGGTTGGGGAGATAGCTCCGTAGAATAAGATTGGCAAATGCAGGGTCCTGAGTTCAATCTCCAGTACCACAAAACAAACAAACAAAACTCTGTGATTCTTTTTTTTTTTTTTTTTTTTTTAACTCTGTGATTCTTATTTGGAGTTTTTAACCTAAGTTTGACTTTCTCTGACATCTCTGTATTTGATAACCTCAGTTACATATATGTCATCCAAATTTGACATGGTTTTATGCATTTATTTGACAGATTTTATTATGCATTGAATGATAGACCAGATTCCAAAGAATACAAGAATGCGTTTGGAGAATTGTCAAGAAATAAACACAGCTAGGTATGGTAGTACATGCCTGTAATCTGAGGACTCTAGAAGACAGGGTGTGAGTTTAAATCTACCTCAGGCAACTTAGTGAAGCCCTGTTTCAAAATTTAAGAAGGCATCAACCCTGGTGGAACACACCTGTTATGGAGGCTGAGGCAAGATGATCACTGAGTTTGAGGCCAGCCTGTGCTACATAGTGAATTCAAAGTGAGTGAGAACTACTCAGTGATACCCTGTTTCAAAGAAAAAGAAGGAAAAAAGAACCCAACAAGATGAAAAAGGGCTGGATGGAGTATAATTCGTTGGGAGGATTTGGGTTCTCAGTGTGTTTGCTCCCCCCATCCCCACTAGAGTGCTCTGGTTGCAGGGCAGGATACTTGTCATGTTAGCAGATAAACTGTGTTGGAGATAAGAGCCAGATCATGAACATCCTGAGCTTTAAGGAGTTGGAACTTTATTCTGAAAGCAGTCATTAGACTCTGAAAGAGCCATACCAGGATGTTAGTACAAATGTGTATTTTGGAAGAATTCTGGAGGAGAGATAGTATAGAATTTGGGTTGGTTTTGAGAATGAAGTTGGTGGCACTTTAGATTCCAAGACATCTATCAAAAAAAGATAAACCATGCCAAAAGTAGCTAAAGGAGAGATGGAATAGTTTTACTAATATCTGATAAAATAGGCTTTGAAATGTTACTAGCGACAAAGGTCATTTAGCTGTCAATTCAACAGAAAGCTACAACAAATACAAACACATGCTTTTAATAAAAAAGCCCTTAAATAAGGAAAATTTTAAAGACCTGACATGACATAATGAAGAATGAAGCTGGCAATATAAGAATCGGTAGAGACTTCAGTATCTTCCCCTCAGTAAACAGATAAAGTGGAAATAGAGCCTTTATAAATAGGAAGAGAAGAAAGGTTGGGAGGGAAGGGACAGGAAAGGAATAAAAACAAAAAAAATTGAAATGTGTTTTGTACATGTACAGATTCCCCATGAATGTACTACTAAAAATAAAGTAATGGATACATAAGCAGAAAATTAGCAAGGATACTGAAAATCTGAGTAACACTTAGCCAACTTGACTAATAACAAAAATATACATTCTTCTTAAGTACGCATTGAACATTCTTCAGGATAAGAAACCAGACCAAGAAACAAATTTCAGATTTAAAAGAAGTGAAGGGGCCAGGGAGATAGGTCAGTGGAATAAGTGCTTGCCTGGCAAGCACAAGGGCTGAGTTCAATTGCCAGTTCTGCAAAAAATAAAAAATAAAAATAAATAAAGTAAAAGATACGAAGTGAAACCCATACCCAAAAATCTTCAACTACAATTAAAGTAAATTAAGAGTCAGTAACAGGTCCTGCAAGGTAACAGGGGCCAGCCAGGGTTTAATACCTGGCACCATAAGCCTTGCTGGCCTTGTCCCTCAGGTGTGCTGCACCATCAATGGAATCTGGGCATGGTGGCACATGCCTGTGATCCCAGCACTAGGGAGGCTGAAAATAGGAGGATTGCTATGAATTCTAAGCTGTGTAGTGAGAACACACAGAGTTAATAACAGTAGAAAAGAAATTGAAAAATTAAAATGTTTGGAAACTAGAACAGTTCTAGGTAATCCATAGCTCAAAAGTAAAATCACAAACCATGTTATATGTTTGGAACTGAATGAAATGAAAAAAGCAATCAGAGACTTATATGGGATACAGTTAACATAGTATTTAAACACAAGGGCATGCAGCCTGCAGCTCACTGATCACTTAAAACCCTGGACAGCTAAAAATGAGACTCTAGCGGCTAGGGAGATAGCTCAGTGGCATAAGCACCTGTCCAGAAATGCTCCTACAAAATTATGCATTTTTAACATTGTGTGGTTTTTAGCAATTTTTTCTTTTTTTGTGGGGCACTGATAGTACTAGGGATTCAACATTGGGCCTTTTGTACTGGATCATAGTCCCAACTCCCCTCTCCCCTTTTTCCCTGAAAGTCTTACTCTGTAATTTAGGTTGGCCTGGAACTTACCGTGTACCCTAGGCTGACCTTGAACACCCTAAAGCCCTCCGGCCTCAGTCTACTGAGCACTACCATGTCCAGCTTTTATTTTGAGACAGTCCTATGAATTCACCAAACTACTCTGACCAAATTCAGCTCGCCATTCTCCTCTTCAACCACCCTGAGTGCTAGAATTACAGTGCTAAATCACTGTGCCTGGATTTAGCAGTATTTTTCCTAACTCTTGACTTGGTTGTGTAGGGCTGGAATGGACTGCATAGGCAACAGTGAAATGCAGTGTAGGGAAAGGTGCACTACCATGCTTGCTAATTCTGTCTCTTCAATCTGTCACATACAGAACCCAGATATATCAGACATTACAGATGTTTATATGGCTTGGTAAGTAGTACAGTGCAGTAGTTTCAGTCTATTGCCAATTTTATGTGCTGGTGAAGATAGACATTTATTGTTACAGACATGTAAATTTTCTAAGTAGCTGCTAAGCTTAGGCTTATTGTATTATTTTTGTGAAGTAAGTTACAATAATTTTATATTGCCCACTTAAAAATTCTACAAAAGAGGCCGGGCATGGTGGCTCATGCCTGTAATTCCAGCACTTGGAAGGCTGAGGCAAGAGGATCGGTGTGAGTTTGAGACCAGCCTGGGCTACCAAAGTGAGCTCAAGGCCTGTCTGAACTGCATAGCGAGACCCTGTCTCAAAAAGACAAAAAAAAAAAAAAAAAGGCAGTTTTGTTAATTATATAGACTAACTATATTACATGTTTTATGTGTGGCTATTTTGTTTTCAGTTCCTTTTCACTCATTGTGGCCATGGAGGCCAAAAATGTTGGTGTCCATGGAGAGGGACAGCCATATACATGCATACGTTAGCATTACAATGAAAAATCCCAGTAACCTTCCACGTTAAGAAATTAGAAAAAGAAGAGCAAACTAAACCCATAGGAAGGAAAGAAATGATAAATGTTAGGGCAGTCAAAAGTTGGTTCTTTGAAAAGACTTAAGTAGACTGACTTAAAAAAAAAAAATAAGAATGAAGACACAGATTACTAAATTCAGGAATGAAAGAGGGCATCATGACCAAATGTAGAGCAATTTCAAGGAATACATTATGAGGGAATAGATAAATAACTTCATCCCAAATGTAAACAGGTAAAAATGAGTAAATTCCTATAAAATCTTGCAACAAAGAAAAAACTGCTTCACAGCTACACTGGTAAATTTCACCAAATAAAGAAGTAAAGTTAAATTTTCATGAGCTTATGCAGATATACAGACTAGTTCTCAAATTTATTCTAAGAGGCCAGCAATATGATCATATCAGTGGTAGACAGAAACATCACAAAAATAGAGATATAAAAATCCTCAACGAACTAGCAACAAAACAGGTGTATTTAACAACATATAATAGAGCTCCTATAATTTAGGTAGTCTTAAAACATTAAACCTAAGCTTACCATAGGACCCAGGAATTATATTCCTAGGAATCTTAGCAGTGAATCACTGATACAGGCCTCACTGATGAACTTCTGCAACATTTCGTTGTATAAAATGAAAGGAACCAGACAAAAGACAGTATGTTTTACAGTTTTGTTTATGTGAAATGCCCAGAAAAGTCACCAGACTAACTATAGCTGAGTGGAATTGGAAGAGGAATTAGCATTGAGTACAAAATGATCACAAGGTGTGTTTTTAGCATGATGGAGATGTTTTAAAATCAGATTGTGGTGATTGGTGCATTATTCTTGCTACTCATTATATTTGCTAAAAACAATGAAATTACCCTGTTGAAATGGGTGAATTTTATGGCACATAGATTTTGTAACTCAGTAAATACTAAAACTAATCAGTCACATGCTCTTACCCTAACTTGAAAAATTGACCAACTATTCAAGATCTTAGTTGTAGACATCTTTATGATTGATAAGTCTAACCGTATAATTCTGTGGTTGTCACATGCAATTTTTTAAAACAAGAGGAACTACAAATTATGTCTGGACTTTTATTATACTGTGAGTTTTTCTTTGCCTGTAGTTACCTTTTCCAGTGTTTGGTATCTGATGTTACTCTTTCAATTCTGAAGAACTTACTCTGAAAAGTATATGGTAGTTAATCAGCAAAATCCCATCTTTTCATTTGTGGGTCACATGCCTTTATGATCTTACCTATGCTATTAGTTGAATAAGGGCTGAGAAGCATGGAACAAGATGAGCTGTGGAGAAAGTATATAGTGGACAGTTCTTGGAGTGGCTTACATTCTCAGCTATAGAATTTCAGCTGTATTATTATGTTTCTTTATACAGAATTCTATTATCAGGGTGCCAGGGAGATAGTTCTGTGGCACAAGTGCCTGCTTGTCAAGTACAAGGTCTTGAGTTTGAACCCTGGTCCCACCAAAAATAAAAAATAATGGGTCTGGAAAGATAACTCCGTGGCACAAGTGCCTGCCTGGCAAGTCCAAGGTTGTGAGTTCGAACCCCAGTCCCATAAAAAGAAAAAAAAAAACAAAAAAAACAAATTAAGATAAATTAAAAATAAAAATAAATAAATAGAACTCTGTTACCAGATTTTAGCCTTGGGGAAAGCGCTTTATGAAGACTAGATTCTGAATATTTATTTAGGCACTGCAGTGACAAGCCATAGGCCCTAAAAATGAATCTTTCTTTCTGTAATTCTTTAATCTTTTGAGGAATTAAAAGCTACTTATATCCAACTAGCTATTTCCTTATAAAAATATTTACAGATTTGTGGCAGAGTATTCTATAGTTTTCAGACTGGGGACCTAGTTCTTCAAGGTTTTTTGACAGTAGTTTGAGAATTACTATTACAAAATGAATTACTTAGTTTTTATGTGTATGGAATAGGTTGTATATATTGAGTAATTATAAATAAATATTATATGGAATCTGATATGTCTTTTTTGTCACTTATGATGTAATAATCTATTGGTCTCTTAGTGGTCCCCAGGAAAAAAGGTGAAAGGATTTAGAAAACAAGAGAGAAAAGATAACAGCTGAGATCAGGTGGTAGACAATGCCTAATTGGCAAAGGACCCTGGAACAACAGTAGGGTCATTTATACCACTGTAAAGTTGTAAGGCACAGTGTTGCCTAGGACTAATAGACAACAGTGTTCTGAAAGGATGTTTTTATCAAGACTGAGGTACCTTGACTGCTTTAGGCAATGAGGCCTCATCCTGCCCTCCCACATATGGTCAATTTCCAGCTTCCTAGGCTCCCAACATTATAGGAAGGCTGAATATTATACATCAGCAATACCTTTTAGTATTGATATAATATGTCTGATTTTTTTTCCTTATCTATTTGGTAGCTGTAACTTTTTTTTTTTTAACATATTTGTTACCAGGTCTCCTAACGCAGTACGAACTTGTAATGATCCTCCTTTCTCAGCCTCACCAGCACTGAGATTACAGGCATGGGCCACCATGCCCAGTTTTGGGGTGGCCCTGCACAGTAGAATTCAGGGTTCAGCATAGCATGCAATGCTGAGGATCAAACCTGGGTCTTTGCACTTGCCACGCAAGCACTTAGACCACCAAGCTATCTCCCCAGTTGCCAACTCTGTTATTTTTTAACTATAGAAAGGATATATAAGGGGCTCTGCTTTTGCTTGTGTGGGAAAATGGGAAACAGAAATTTATTAATTTCTGATTTTTGTCAGTAGTACTTTACAGAGTATAAAATGAAAGGAAAAATATGTTCATTCTTCCAGTATTGCTAGATTGTATTGTACACAGTCCTTGTCAGTGGATATGTTTCTTTGAATGACTTCTTCAAAAGACTGATTCTGGACCAACTTCACTGCCTGCAGTTGCCATTGGGAATTCAGGAGCTCTTTTTATCCTTATGCATAAAATTGTAAGTCAAGAAAACAAGAACTCTTAAGTTTATCATAGTGTTTTCACTGAACTAATAGAGGCTAGATTTAAAAGTGGGAATTTACCTATTTTTGAGCTTTAAATTTACCAGAGTTGGCAGACATAATTTTGCCCAGCACTAAACACATAACGAATTTTGAACTGAGTTACACAGTTATGTCCTAGGATTTCTGTCTCTCTTTCTTCCTTTTTTTTTTTTTTTCTTTTTTTCCCCCCTTTTCTTTTCTTTTTGGGTGGGACCAGAGTTCAAATTCACAACCTTGCACTTGCCAGGCAGGTGCTTGTGCCATGGAGCTATCTCCCCAGCCCCCAGTGTCCCAGGATTTCTAAATAGTAAAATGCATAATAAAATTTTCATCCACCACATTCAGTACTGTGAAGACAGTGCTACTGGTGTTGAGAATGTAGGAAAATTGTTTCATTCTCTTTAGAATAATACTGTAGGATGTGTCCTATTTGTCTACATGTTTGTGGTCTGGCTCCCTCTACTGGAATGTGAGCTCTACAAGGGCAGGAATGTGCAGTATTCTGTTAATATCTATAACAATGCCCAGTGTCCTCTAAAGGTTAAGAAGCTGTCTTTCCCTCTGACATATAGATACGTACATAAGAATGTATCTTAGTATATTATTATACTTAGTATGGTATTATATCTTGACCAGAATATTATTCTGAGAGGTTTTGCTGCTGTTGAAATTGGTAATCTCACTAAATTCTCTATATTGAAGAGATTAGTTTACTACTGCTGTTATTCAAATACTGTTTGTAGGTGGGACTACAAAATGTGTAACTGTTTTCTACCCTCAAATAATCACATTCAGGAAAGGTAAAATGGCAAGATGAAGCTAAAAATCTTTCCTAAGGCAGGAAGAATGGTTGAGTTCCAGGCCAATCTACGCACATTTACCCATTGCTAATTCAAATCTGCATTCTTTTAAATCACACCATACATTTAACCACTTTGCTGAGTTGTGTGAGACCTCCTAGCTAGCTCCCAAACTGCACAAAGTTAGTCACAATGAGACTGCTCACAGTACATGAAGCCAGGGCTGGAGTGGCCTGAGCACTTGGTAAGAACAAGGTCCTAAGTGTGATCCACAGTACTGCCAAAAAGAAGGGGGGAGGGGGAATTTATCACTTACAGGTTCTTCTGCATAAAATAATCAGTTTTTCCTAAGGCCAAAACAGATGTGTAATTTCTGACCCTTCCTGGAGTCAAAATGATTATGAGAGAAAAACATTTCGAGTTGATTCAGGACATCAAGGCAGCTATAACTGCACAACTAAAAACATGAAAGTGAACCAGGTGTGGTGGTGCACACCTGTACCCCAGCACTTGGGAAGCTGAGGCAGAAGGATTGGTGCTCGTTCAAGATCAGCTTGGCTACAAAAGTGAACTCAAGACCAGGCTGAACTGCATAGTGAGACCCTGTACCAAAAAGACATACATACATTCATACATTCATACATACATGTGGGGCAGACAAGATGGCTCAGTGGTCTAAAACGCCTGCTTAGGTAACCACAGGGGCTGGGGTTCAATCCCCGGCACCCCATGCTGTGCCATCCCCACCCCAGGGCAAACTGAGCGGACCATAACGTTAAACAGACAAATAAATGAAAGAGAACCTCCAGAATTATTTCAGTGAGTAGTAACAATGATAGGATAAGAACCAAATTGAGTTTTTTGGGGTTTGTTTGTTCATTTGTTGGGAGGGGTTGGCAGTAGTGGGAATTGAACTCAGGACCTTGCACTTGCCAGACAAGTGCTTATTCTACTGAACTATCCTCCCAGCCCCTAAAGTTCTACCGAGCTATCTCTGCAGCCCTTAAAGAAGTGTTTTGAGGAGGATTGATGGCAACATGTCTTTTATTATATTTTTAAAGAGTTTAAACATTTTTTAATTTTAGTGAGCCAGCATTTTTGTTGTTGTTGTTATTGCCGACTCAGCCTACCCTGGGGGTGAGGCTGGTGCAGCTTGTGGTGTGGGGGATTAAACCAAAGTCCCTGTGGCTGCCCAAGCTTTCCTAAGCAGGTGCTTTAGACCACTGAACCATCTTGCCAGCCCCAGAGCCAGCATTTTTTAAAATGACTGATATATGTTATTTAGTCACATGTAAGTAGAAAAGAAGATCCATTCAAAGTGGATTTTTTTTTTCCTGTCTTTTTGAGACAGGGTCTCACTGTGTAATTGAGGCTGGCCTTGAGCTCACATTTGTAGACGAGGATAGTCTCTAAATCGCACTGATCCTCCTGCCTCAGCTTCCCAAGTGTTGGAATTTCAAAGTGGATTTTATTTATGTATTTTACTTTATTTTGCAGTGCTGGGGATTAAACCCTGAGTATTACATGTATCAGGTAAATGACCTGCTAGTTCTGTATTCCTAGTTCTAGACCAGTGAAATTCAATGTGAAAAAGTATAAACATTTCATTGCAGTTAACCTTAAAGAATCATCACTTGTCAATTCCTGTTATATCAAAGAAAAATAACTGCATTTATTTGATTGATTGATTGATTGATTGATTGATTGATTGATTGATTTTGCAAAACTGGGGAATGAGTTTAGGACCTTGCATTTGCTAGGCAGGCACTTGTGACCCTGAGCTATCTCTCTGGCCCAAGTCTTTTTTTCCCCCCCTGATACTGGGGATTAAACTCAGGACCCTTGGCTTACTAAGCAAGTGCTTATTCTACTGAGCTATCTGTGCAGCCCTGTCTGCAATTAATTGAAAAGGCTTTTAAAATATGCTACTGTTTTTAGCCAGGTATAATGGCACGTGTCTATAATTCTGCCTAACAGGAATACTGGCAGGGGCAGCCTGCAGGTTCTGAGCCAGTCTAGGCAACATAGCAAGAAGACTATCAGAATTAAAAAGGGTAGGGTTAGCCAGATAGCTCAGCAGATTAAAGCACCTGCTTAGGCACAGCACAGTGGCTAGGGTTCGATCCCTGGTGTGGTGTGCCATGCCAGCTGTACCCCTGGATGCACAGTGAGACTGTGATTGAGACTGGGTGTGATAGCGTACCTATAATCCCAGGGCTTGGGAAGCTGAAAACAGGAACACTACAAGTCTGATCTATATAGACCCTGTAGACCCTGCAGTAAATACAAATAAATAAATAATAAATAAATAAGGGAGGGGAGAGACAAAAAAAACATAGTTCAGTGCGCTTTGGATCTAGTCCCTATTACCCCTAAGTAAAAAAAAAAATGCATGAAATGGTATCATTGTCTATTTTAAGTGTGTTATGGGCACACTTTCCTACATGTACTTACAGAAGGTTAACTACAGCAGCCAGTTGGGTACAGAAGGAGCTATGAGGCTCTTGCTGTTCTGTGTTAAGCCTGACGTTAAAGAGATCTGTAAAAATACAAAATGTTGCAACTATTTTCACTTTTTTTTTTTTTTAATTTTTATCTTTTTTTAACCAGGAAATCAAACTCATGAACTTACATGCTTACTTATTTGCTTTTGTGGGACCAGGTTTCCAACTCACAACCTTATACTTGCCAGGCAGGCACTTGTGTGACAGAGCTATCTCCCCAACCCCTACTTTTAAAAAAATTAATTGTTTATATTATATTTAAATAATTTGTAGTTTTAATTTCAAATATAGTAGACATTAATAGAAATAGCATAACTTAAATTCTTTGGAGTCAAAAATATGAAGGAATTTTGAGATTAAAATAAACATTACACTGAACTACCTCCTAAGATTGGGCCTTCAGGTAACCTAAGTTTATCTTTGTTGGGTTGGCTGCCACAAGATAGAACTTTTAAATGAATAGGCTTTGGTGGAAAATTTTTCTGGCTCTTCATTTAGATCCCAGTGTACTTTTGATGTGTAACACATATGGAAGACTTTAATACAGTCGTTGAAATTTGACCTTATGTGTTTTTAAAACCATTTGTTGTAAATCAGATGATAGAAAAACTACATCTGAAAGAATAAAAGAAAAAAAAATATGGAAGGTTGGATAAACTATAGAGATCAAAATCAGCAAAGAAAAAGCATAAAACCTTTAAATTGCTATGAAATCACTTAGTGATTAAAAAAGGGTTTGATAGAAGTATTTTGATTATTGGCACATTATAGCTTTAGTTTAACCTTAAAGAAATAGCAGGTTTTTTTTCCTGTTCCTGAAAATAGACTCTGTGGATTTAATAAAGGAATTTTCAGTACATACTATGAACCTCATTGTGAGTGATTTAGAGGAAAGAAGACTTTCCACAAGTGTGTATGTGTGTGTGTGCACGTGTGTGCATGTGTGCAAAGTACATAATCGGGGTTACCTTGTTCAGGTTACAGCTTTGAAAAACATCTAAGTCTTCTAACAGTGCATTGTACAAATCTATGTAATATCCAGAGGAAATCTGAGCGTCTTAAGAAATTTGTCAGAGCTGAGGTTAAAAACTTGATCCCCTCCAGATACTAGTATACTTGGTAAGCTGTGTTAGAAATATAAATGGTATATGTAATACTTAAATTCTTGAAGGACATTACTTAATGAGTTCATGAGAGTTAACTGGAATATTAGAAAAAAAACTACTTAGAACTTTACTTAATCATACATTTTTTCCCCAAATGCTACTACTAATACTACTTAAGTGTTAATATTTATATATTATCCTTCAGTGGTTTTTACTAGCTAAATACAGGAAAGTTTTCAGAATTTGTTGGGCTGGGCCTGGTGGTGCATGCATGTAATCCTAGCACTCAGTTAGTAAGGTTGCCATGGTTCAAGGCCTGCCTGGACTACATGGGTAAGACCCTGTCTTTTTTTTTTTTTTTTTTTTTTTTTTTTTTTTTTT
>PVJA010051396.1:0-12849 GCA_004027025.1 Myocastor coypus | reverse complement strand
TATATATATCTTCTATATTAAAAATCAACAAAATTGCCGGGCGTGGTGGTGCAAGCCTGTAATCCCAGCACTTGGGAGGCTGAGGCAGGAGGATTGGTGCAAGTTCGAGACCAGCCTGGGCTACAAAAGTGAGCTCAAGGCCAGCCTGAACTGCATAGTGAGACCCTGTCTCAAAAAGACAAAAAAAAAAAAAAAAAGTCAACAAAAGAGAGGGCTGGGAGATGCTCAGTAGAATAAGTGCTCACCTGGCAAGCACAAAGGCCTAAATTTAATCCCTGGTTACATACACACACATACACACACAGACACAAAATCAACAAAGAAATCTCAGCACTGACACTTTCCAATGACTTAATAACTCACTAATAAATATTCACCCAGGCAGAGCAGCTCAAACCCATAACCCCAGAACTCTGGGAGGCTGAAGTTGGAAGATCACAAGGTGAGCACAAGCTGGGAAATTCAACAACTTACTGAGACCTTAGTGAGACCCTGTCTGAAAACAAAAAATAAAAATTTAGCTCAGTGTGACAGCCCTGAGTGCAATCCTCAGCTTCACAAAAATAAATAAAATTACACTTTTGCCTTCTAGACTTTACAGACTACACTGACATATTTGCCTGGTATCAGATCAGCACCAACTAATTATCAAATATCTTGTGTATCAGTGCTTAACAGCAAACACAAATGGTGGTGAAAGATTCAAAGTATACACTAATTTACTAAACTCTCATCATTTATTCTAGAATACTGCATATGCTTTCTTGTAAAGAAAGCATAAAAGAAATAGTATAACTGCTAGCATCCCAAAACAGTCAACAGCAGGCAACAAAATGCATTAACAATCGCTGCACTATTCAACTCCGTGCATCTGCAGAAGTTTTTTTTTTTTTTTAATTTATTTATTTTATTTATTTTTGTCTTTTTGAGAGAAGGCCTCACTATGCAGTTCATGCTGGCCTTGAGCACACTTTTGTAGCCCAGGCTGGTCTCATACTTGCATCAGTCCTCCTGCCTCAGCCTTCCAAGTGCTGGGATTACAGGCGTGTGCCACCACACCTGGCCCTAGAAGTTTAAAAATTAAAATAAAAGCTAGTGTAAGTTAAGGAAGTCTTAGATGAACCAGTATTTATTTATTTTATTAAACCTTGATGCTTAATCTTTTAAATATTCTATATAACAAAATGGGAAATACACATATAAGTCTGGGCCTTGTCCTTAGGTACAATGATTCCCTTAAGGAAAAGCACATACCTATTAGACTGAAAACATGAGTTGACCACTTGTTCTAATCAAACACTAAGCTATGAGCTGAACAAACCACTGATTATCAGCCAAGGGGTACTCCAATGTTGATATTTGTCAGATTTTTATTAATGAATAAAGTAAGCTTGTTAGCTATTTATATTCACTTTTGGAGCTGGGTATGTTGGCATAGTGCATTAATCCCAGGATTTAGGAGACTGAGGCAGGAAAAAGATTAAATTTGGGAGACTTCTGTCAGATACCCTTAGTTTCATAGCTTTCCAATACTGGAAGACTTGTTTTGTTTTATTTTGTTTTGTTTTGTTTTGTTCTGTTCTGTTCTGTTTTATTCAAAATATTTATTTATTTATTTCAAATTTAACAATGGTTATATTGCATGTTTTCATCATCGGATTGTTTTGTTTTTTGAGGCAGAGTCTTGTGGTAAAATTCAGGCTGTCCCTAAACTAATTATATAGCCCAGACTTGCTGCAAACTTATAGCAATCCTCCTGCCTCCGCCTCCTGAGTGCTAGGATTATAGGCATATACCACCACTCTCTGTTTTCAATGCTTTCTGAAGAATCTACTGGTGGTATTATTTACAAATGTGATTGTTTGATATTATATAAGTAAATGTGGCGTCATTTGTAAAATTTATATAACTCAGTTAACTAATATTTTCCAAATGAAGAATACAGTGACTGGGCATGGTGATGACACCTTTAATCCTGGCACTCAGAGGCTGAGGCAGGAGGATTTCTGCAAGTTTGAAGCCAGCCTGGGCTGCATAGTGAGTTCAAGGGAACACTGAATTACATAGCAAGTCCCTGTCTAATAGAAAAAAGCAAGGCATTATAAAATCACATATGAGTAAAAGGCCCATTTTTAATCTATGAGAGGTCAATGGATTTTTTTAATGGTCCACGATATTAAAAATTCAGTGATATGGTTTCACATTCCACACTACATCTATTCTTCAAATAACTACCACTTGTGTTAGGATACGGAGCCCCCCACCTCCCCTATATCTGCAGTTTCACTTTCTGCAGGATTAGTAACCAATATTAACCCTTACTCTGAAAATACCACTTAGAAAATTCCAGATGTAAACAGTTCATAAGCTTTAAATTGTATACTGTTATTTTTTAAAACTTTTAAGAGGATAAAATACAGTAAATAAAAAACATTAGAAATGATACAGAATTTCACTAAACCAAGTGATAAGAATTCAATAATGCTTGTTATACTGCATATTGTCTTCAAATTAGCTGTTCAGATTACCTAATATAAGCATGCAAAATGAACTGTATGGTATTCTGTATATAGCAGTGTGTGAAATCTCACCACAGCCCTCTCATGGCCCATCTGGGATATGAATCATCCTCTTGTCCAGTGTAACCACTCAGTATATGGTGCCTCCCCTCAGTCACTGGCCATCTGTGTTATTATTTTGGTTGTTGGTCTCAGTACCACAATGCCTGCCTATGGTGAAGTGGCCTTTATGCAATAGCCTCTAATGCTATGTGTCAAGGCCATGTCACTCACCTTGCTTCATCTCAGCACATAGGCACTGTATCATTTAACATCATCACAAAAGAGTCAGAACAGTTCAGTAAGATATCATGAAACAGAGACCACATTCACATAACTTCTATTACAGGCAGTATTATAATTGTTCTATTTTATTGCGTTGTTAATTGCCTACTATGCTAAATTATAAATTAAATGTTATTATAGGTATTGTGCATAGGAAAAACACAGTATATTACTATGTACTAGCTTCAGGCCTCCACTTGAGGGTACTGGACTGCATACCTCATGGATAAGCAGAGGTTACTATAGTAATGTTAAAGAAAAATCTACAACTTTTCTGAAAAAACTATTAAATAATTATTCCCTTTCCAACTATCTGTCTAAAGAAAAGGTATTTTCAGCTACTTTACCAAAATGACATACTGCCATAAATATAATGTGGGAGCATATATGACTATCTTCTGTGAAGCCAGATATTAAGAGAATTGCAAAAATGCAAAATAATGCTCTTTTTCTTACTAAATATTTATTTTCTCATTTAACAAATGCAGTTTTTTTAAATAATAGCAAATATTTAAATAATTTTTAATGACAGAATCGAGGGAATAATATATTGTTCACCTCAATAGTTCCAGACTGAACTAGTAACATTTATTTATATAAGTGATCTATCTAAAACTTTTCATTCAGAATTTAAAACTTGAGATGCTTGTTTGGGATTTTGGGCGGGGTGTTTGTTTGCTTACATTAGTCTACAGGGATATATGTTGAACATTCATAAATAAGAATAGGATGATTCAAATGTTTAAAAAAAGACTAATTATAGAAATGTTCAAGGGGCCAGGGAGATAGCTCAGGTGCACAAGTGCACTGCCTAGCAAGCACAAGGTCTTTACTTTGATCCCCAGTTCCAAAAAAAAATGTTCAAGAGCTGGGAAAGAGAAATTGGCCTAGATTATGTGCAAGCAAACATCATAAGTAAAATAATAAAAACTTATATATCTACAATATAATACATCTTTTAGTATATTGCTAATGTTAGTAACAATATCAACCACTATTCAAAGTCTACCATATACTGAATACTACATAAGAGATTATATTTCTAAGCTAAGTAATTCATGGAAGAATGGTAAAAGATTGAAGTTATGAAATTTTGCCAACTATACTTGAAACTAGCAAATAAAACAAATACTCATAACCATGAAAGGGAAAATTGTATGACTGAAAGGATAACTTAATATAGAAATTAATTCAGAAATCTGAACTCTCATTACTAAAAGATTATGCAAACTTAATATAAAACTAATAACAATTTTTCCTTTAAACAACTATTTCCCCTCTCTGAAAACTGCTTCTGCTTATATACTTAGGACACTTTAGGCCAGGACACTACCACAGCCTGTGGACCAAAGTTTATTGCACAATCTGTCACCTAAGAACGGTTTTTACCTTTTCAAATGGTTACATAAGGTCCCGCATCATATCTTCCACCCTGTCTCTAATCCCATTAACCCTGAAATACTTCTTGTTTGGTCCACTACAGAAAATACTTGCCAGTCCTTGCTTTGAACAAGTCTTTACAGATATTTTAACATCAGGGCTTTGAGATCTGCAAACCTAGTTCTAGCAATTACCAGCTATGTGAGCCTGGGCAAGTCCCTTCACCTTTGAGCTTCAGTTTACTCACCAATAAATTAAGATACATAAAATCACACTGCTTGGATTACACAGGATAACGTGCAATATATATAATCCACTTGACACATTCTAGAAATGTCATAAATATTAATTGCTTCCTCACTGCAGTAAATTATTGCCACTGCTGAGTAACTTTTCCCTCTATTTCTCTGTCTAAAGCTGGGAGAAGATGGAAATACAAATTTTACCCAATCTATACTGAGCAAAAATCTATTAGTCACATTGTCTCAACAGCATATTTCCCCCCAAAGCGCTTTCACATTTGTGCAATCAAACTATTTAGGAAAGAGGCCGATATATCTGAAAATATCATAACTGCTGAAATTGTATCAGAAAAATAATGAAAGTATTCTAAAGATGCATCAAATAGGTTATGAGATTCAATAAATTTGTTCTCCTGGCAACATCCTTCCACATAAACATATCCAAAATTTCATCCCTCAATCTTATTCTGGATTTTACCAGCATGTCCTATTGCCTTACAGTATACTCTCTTTTTGTCAGCCTATACCATCCTATACAGTGCAAAACTTTCATAACATTCTAACAAATAGGGTCTGGAGAAACAAAAAATAACATATAAGGAGCAGAGGACAGAAACAAAGTCATCATTTAGTTTTATGTCTTCAAAATTCTCAGAACCCTTGTTCAGAGATCTTTACAGGACATCCAACAAGTGCATGCTCATGAGAATGGCACCATATGGCTAATACAGCTCAAACCATCTGTAGGCCTTAATAAAACTTCCCCAGTGATTCTGATAGGGCTTTAATGAGAAATTTCCATCTTCTGGAGAACATGTTTTAAATTACCTTACCAGTAATCTTAGCGGTACTCACACCATTCAGACAAACAAAAGAGAGAAGTTAGATATAATAAGAATCTTCACCTATGAAACACAAAGTTAAGGTAAAGACAAATTTACCTTTCACATGACCCCTTGGAAGGTAGATTTGGTTTAAATGTCCACCCTACCTAAGGTTGTATACACTTTCCCATACCTATCAGCCTCCTGGGGAGATGTATGGAGCCATTTGGATGGCTGCCTGACACCCATAAAGATTAGCAAAATGCTTCCACTTTTAAAGAGGTTCATTTCTACTTTTTCACAAATAAATGCTACAGCACAGGGAAGACTAAGTGATCTTGATCTTGGAGAGGCAGAAGTTAAGAGAAAACAAACGGAAATAAAACTTAGTTGATAGATGCCTATTTCAAGATTCTCTCATTGTGTACCAATGTGTTCATTTATTAAAGGACACCTCTTGCCAAGAACAGTGATATACAACTATACTACCAGCTACCTGAAAGGCTGAGGCAGGTGAGTAGCATGTTCAAGGCCACCCTGGGCAATTTAGCAAGACCTCCATTTCAAAATAAAAAGTAGCTGGGCATGGTGGTACAGGCCTGTAATTCCAGCACTTGGGAGCCTGAGGCCAGTGCAGGGTATAAAGTGAGTTCAAGGCCAGGCTGAACTGCATAGAATAGTAAAAGCCAGGCCTGGTGGTGCATGCCTGATGTCCCAGCTCTTGGGAGGCTGAGGCAAGAGGATCACTATGAGTTCAAGACCAGCCTGGACTACAAATTGAGCTCAGGGCCAGCCCGAAGTGCATAGTAAGACTTTGTCTCAAAAAGACAAAAAAAAAAAAAAAAAAAAAGTATAAAAGCTGTTGATGTAATTTAGTGATAGACTAGCTCTGGGTTCTATCCTGAGGAAGGAAGGAAGGAAGGAAGGAAAGAGAAAGAAGGAAGGGAAAAATAAGTATCTATTAATCTACTCCAAGCAAAGATTTTTTTTTAAAAAAAGTACCTAGCAATCTAATTATAGTATCAATTTATAAATTTTATTCACAAAAAAATCTCCTACCCATAGATTTATTCAATAAGTGTCCATGAGGCACCTGCAATGCTCTGGACACTCTTCCAACTATATGGCCTTGGACAGAAAGGCAATCAGTATCCTTCTGCAGTCCAGATTCTATGGCAAAGATAGAAATGAATCAAATAATTATCAAGTACAATGCCAAGTATTGCTAAGAAGCTAAAAGAGAAACAAAGCAAAATAAAGGGGAAAGCCAGAGCTGCTATTTTAGGTAAATCCTAGAAAGCTTATCACCTTCCAAACCCAAATAACAATAAAGCAGTTTGAGACCAGAGAATTCTTGTCCCCCACCCTTCATGAATTCTGAGCACTGTTGCCTACTGTCGCTCAATTCTATAATCAGGATGAAGACCCCAGATTTCCATCTCAAGCTCCAACATGTTTTTCTAAATTCTAATTCCATGTTGCCCAAGGTGTAACTGCCAGATCCAAAACCAAACTTCCCATATTCTCTCTTTGCCTCTGAAACCCTTTAAAAAAAAAAAAAGTACTTTCACTGTTCACTGTTCTAGAACTCTCTAAAGGACTTAAAGATTTGACTCTCTGACCCTTCATTCTACCATAGGAAAGTCCTAACACTTCCTTCTCCACAGTGGCTTCATCCACCCTCAGTGTTCACTGTCTTTATGATTACACTGAAGAGCAGCTACAGTTAGGGAAAACATTTCTCCTGCTCTACCACCTTTGGACCCTACGACCTCCCATATCAAAACTAAATCCTTCTGCCTGGTTTTTATATCATCTAAAATCCAGCCATGATAGGGCTGGTGAGATAGCTCAGTGGACTAAGTGCCTGCTTTGGCAAGTGCAGGGACCAGAGTTTGATCCTGGGCATGGTGGCACACCCCTATAATCCCAGGAGTCCAAGCTACAAAGTAAGACCCTGTACCAAATACATTAAAAATGAAAATAAAATAAAATCCAGTCGTGGCAAACCTATTAGTTACACACAAAATATCTTCTCCCAAATCATATGTTGAAGCAATAACTCCCAATACTTCAGAATGTGACCACAGTTGGAAACAGTACCTTTAAGGGATAATAAAGCTAAAAGGAAGTTTAAAGTGATGCCGGGCGTGGTGGCGCACGCCTGTAATCCCAGCACTCGGGAGGCTGAGGCAGGTGGATCAGTGTGAGTTCGAGACCAGCCTGGGCTACAAAAGTGAGCTCAAGGCCAGCCTGAACTGCATAGTGAGACCCTGTCTCAAAAAAAGACAAAAAATAAATAAATAAATAAAAAATAAAGTGAGCCCTCCTCTAGGCTCAATGTCATCAAAGCAGGACAGAGTAATACCAAGGGTACATGCAGGCAGCAAAGGCCATGTGGTGGGTGGGAAGGTAGCTCAATGGTATAGCACCTGCCTAACATTGGGAGGCCCTGAATTCAGTTTGCATACCAGAAAAAAAGAAAAGACTATGTGAGGATACAGCAGGAAGGTGGATGTGTGTAAGCCAAGCAGCAAGGCCTCAGGAAAAATTAAACCTGCCAGCACCTTGATTTGGGTTTCCAGTCTCCCAAGCTAAGAGAAAATAAATGGTTACTGTTTAAAACAGTGGTTGTATTATGGCTGCCCTAGCAAACTAACACTCAACCTCAAGTGCTTTCATCTATTATTCCTCAACATGAAGTTCTTACAATCTTTAAAAACAACATACTAGGCAGGGATATAGCTCAGCAGCGTACGTGCCTGCCTGGCAAGCCCGTGGTCTTTAGTTCAATCCCTGGTAGAGAGAGAGACAGAGAGAGGGGGAATAGAGGGAGGGAGGGAGGGGAGAAGAGAGGAAGAGAGGGAGAGAAGGAAGAAGACAAGAACCCTAAAAACTGAACAGGTAAAAATAGCAGATTAATTATTTGAATGTATTTATATTTATGTTGCTAGAGATTAAACCCAAGGTCTTAGCACTGAGCTACATCTCAGCCTTTTTTCATTTTTTATTTTGAGACTAGGTCTTGCTAAGTTGACCAGGGTGAGCTCAAACCTGTAATCCTCTGACTTCAGCTTCCCAAAATACTGGGACTAGCGGCATGTCCTACACGCTCTACTATAACAGCGCATTAATTCTTGCACAAAGCTTTAATTAAGCTATTATTTTTGCCTATGATATTCTTCATCCTTTGCTTAAAAGCAAGGCTTCTGTGTTCACTGTTTTTGTTTGGAGGTGCTGGGATGGAACCCAAGGACCTTACATGTGCTGGCAAGTCCTCTGAACAACCCCAGCCCTCTACTGAGCCATCTTGTTCCATTGCCCAGGCTGTCCTGCTTCAGCCTCTGGAGTAGATGAGATTATAGGTGGACACCACTACTCTCAGCTAAATATAGGATTTTGAAGTCAAGCAACCTTAAATTCATACCCCAGCTCTTCCTTAATAATCAACCAACTTTAATTTGTCTAAGGTTGTACTCTTGTTTTTCAAAATGGTGTTTTAACTGCATTACAAGGTAAGTTAGGGACTGTAGATTAGAAAAGGTAGCAAACATGATAAGCCTAGCACAAATCCTGAAATATGCATACTATACACTCAACAATGATAGTTATAATCACTATGCATTTTTCAAAGCTATGTTTAATACTTTTCTGTTAAGCACTGAGGCATCTGTGTGCCACCAATCCAAAGTGAACAGAACTTGGAAGAAGAGACTCGTGGAGTCAAGTTCAGAATCCTCCCCTACAGAAAGGGGGTGGATATGATAAACTGGGGTGAGGGGGCAGGGACTTGGATTTTAATACAGTCAAAACAGGACAAGGAGAAGTGCCAGTGTACATGCAGGTGATTGGGACATATACTCTGTGACAGTTGGGGTAACAGGTGATGAACAAAGGAACTATGGTTGTACTCACAGAATAGAAAGGAGGGGATCATTTAGAGAAATGTCTTCAACATATAATTTAAAGTAATGGTGACAAACTGATGGCACACATGCCACAGTGTGCTGTTTGTATCATTGAAACCTCCTAACATGCTTCTAGGGTGAACCACAGGCAGAAAAAGAAAGCAAGGGAAAAGCCAAAGGTAACTCCAAGGCCTTAAGACTGACAGAGTAGTAGCACCACAAACAGAAAAAAGAAAGGCATATGAAAAATGGGGAAGGCATGAGACTGATTTTAACCCTCGTATCTGGGTCTCTATTCTATTCTTTCTCCCACATTTCATGTCTCACTGTAATCTGACTCGGCTGGGTAATGTAAGCCCTGCTCATCCAAAACAACTTCAAAAAGGGATTTAAAACTCAATTCTCACTAAGACAGAACTGAAACCTTTTCCTAGAGGTATGGATTTTAAGCAGAGGCTCTTAAAACATAAATTACTATGTCATGAAATCTGGAGAACTGAGAGATAAAGGATGGGGTGGAGAGAATATATCCTGTACCATGATTATTACCACACATTTGCCCTGTGACTGTTACAAATGCTAGCTGCAATTTGTCACTGTGTCCTAGATTTTTAATCAGGATCAAGAATCCTGTTCTTATCTTAATTTAAATGCTGCCTGACCCCATATGCAAACACATAAAACTGCGTTCATTATATATTTCAAAGATTAAAAAGAGGGCCAGGGAGATAGCTCAGTAGAATAAGCACTTGCCTGCCTAGCATAGGGTCTTGAGTTCCATCCCCAGTACTGTAAAAAAATAAATAAATAAATAAATAAAAAGAAGATTTTTTTAAAAATTGCACAGAGCAGCAGGATCTGGAAGGTCTTGTTCCATTAGCCTCTGCAATCTTTCAGATGGGCCAAACTCATCTAGTACCATGCTACTAGAGAGCCCAAAGACTTACTCAGCAGCATAGCCTAGTGATCACTCCTCCTGTCCTCCAACTTTTCTCTTCCATCCCAGGTTAAACTGACCTTATTTGCCCTTAGCAAAGGTAAAAAAAAAAAAAAAAAGAAGATTCCTAATGCATTCACTTTCCACAGCTATTACAACTAGCAAAGGAATCATTGCTTCACTTTTTTTTTTTTTTTTCTTGCCATTATAGGTTACTCGGAGGAGGGTAAAAATCAGAACTTGTCCACATCCTATCCTCAAGATTCTCCCAGTTCATCTTCTGAAACAAAACTTAATCATTATGTATCCATGAGTCAACTTTGTAGTTCTGGCCCTTCTGTAGTTTTGACACTTTTAAATATCCCTAGGTTTTCTCCAAATGTAGAATGTCATGGCAAGTGATATAAACTTACAAAAGGATGTGCATCCTTTGGGACCTTAGTGCATAAGCCAATGATTCTCAAATAAATTATTTCCATGCACGCCACAGGTTTGATCCCCGGGCCTGCCATGCAAGCCCTGCCCTCCAGGCATGCTGAGACAGCAATTGAGACTGGGTGTGGTAACAAGAAAGAATTTATGCTAATAATTCCACAGACTTAAAAATAGCAATCCTAGCTCTGGGGAGGCTGTAAACAGGCAAATCACTATGAGTCCAATGCACGAGTTTCTAGGTGTATGCACACGGTATGTAGAAACGCAAGGACCGGTGTGTAGGAAAAGTTGTTCTGTTTTAATCTTTGTGGTGCAAGTTCACTCACCAGATTACTTTGAACTTTGTATCATTTTCTCTTTTATATTCGTGGAGTACATACTTATTCACTGAACTCTGTCAAACATTACACAAACTGGGTTTAACATATAGTGATTGTACAGCCACTGTGAAAAAGACAACAGCAGTTCCTCAGAAAATCAGACACAGAATTATCCTATGATTCAGGGATTTGACTTCTGTTTACATACCCAAAATTACTGAAAGCAAAGAACCAAACAGGTACTTGTACATATATATTCATAGTATTTTCACAACAGCCAAAATATAGAAGCAGTTCAGACAGCCATCAATAAAAAGATAAGCAAAGTAATGTATATGTGTATACACACACAAACAGTGGAATATAATTGGGCATTAAACAGAAAGGAAATACTGGTTTATGCTTTCAAGGCAGTGAACCTTGAAAATATTATGCTATTGAAATAAACCAGTCACAGAAGGACAAATATATGATTCAATTTTCATGAAGAACCTGAAATCATGTCATAGAGACAAAAAGTAAAGTGGCATTCACAAGGATGGAGGGAAAGATGAATGGGGAATTATTGCTTAATGGATATAGTTTGGTAGGATATAAAATCTTGGAGATGAATTGATAATAGGGCTGGGGACATAGCTCAGAGGTCTAAGTGCCTGCCTGGCAAACTCAAGGATCCAAGTTCAAACCCTCGGTACCAAATTCTTTGCCAGTCGCACACGAAGCCGGCCACTGAAACCAGGCATGGCAGCATACTCCTGTAATCCCAGCACTGGAGAGGCTGAGACAGGAGATCACTACAAGTCCAAGTTGTGTTTACTATTATAATAATAGTAAATTATTTTTACCATATCACGGTGGTCATCTAATATGGCCGATGCCCTTAAAACAAAAACCACCTTCCCCCTTCTTCTCTAACTCAGCCCAGGGTACAATTTCCTTTCACCTTTCCTACCACCTCAGAGAAGGCCCCTATCAGCTCACTCAGATATATCTCTAAACATCCCCCTCAAACCCCACCCCTGGCAAAAGGCCATAAAAGCCTCAGCCTCCCTTTGTCCCATTCAAACAATTCCTTGACCTCCCAAACTCCTCTGTCCTCAAAGAAAATAAAAGCCCCTTGCTCCTTTTTTCTTTTGCCTGTTTCTCTGCTGCACCAAGAACCTCTCAGTTTACAGTATGTTATGGCTGGCTCAGCCTGCCCCGGGAATGGGGCTGGCACAGTATGTGGTGCCAGGGACCAAACTGGAGTACCTGTGGTTGCCTAAGCTTGCCTAAGAAAGCACTTTAGACCACTGAGCTATCTCACTGGACCCCCACAATTTCTTTCTCCCTTCCTTCCTTTCTTTCTTTCTTTCTTTCTTTCTTTCTTTCTTTCTTTCTTTCTTTCTTTCTTTCTTTCTTTCTTTGTCTTTTTGAGATAGGGTCTCACTATGCAGTATAGGCTGGCCCTGAACTCACTTTTGTAGCTCAGGCTGGTCTAGAACTCAAACCGATCCTCCTGCCTTAGCCTCCCAAGCACTGAGATTATAGGTGTGAACCAATTTTACCACAATTTCTGAAATATTTAAGAATATAATAGAATTACAAAAATAAGGTCAGGGATATAGCTCAGTGGCACAGGACCTGCTTGGCAAGCACAAGGTCCCAAATTTGATTTCTGAAAAAAAATCTATAAATATAAAGAAATATGTATGGGGGGGGGAGACAACATTCTTGTTCTGAAAGCCAGACTTTTTAAATTTGTAGCAATGATGCAGACACAAAGAGACAACAATCCAGAGGGAAAAGCTTTGGTTGAAAAACTTCAACTGAACAGGTGCATTCTACATTTATAGTAGTGTGTCTCAACCACTCATTATAAGTTAGCCCCAGACCCATGAAACTTTTACATTTTGTTTTTTCCCTGTGTTGGAGTATGAAGGGCCTCATGCATGCTAGACAAATGCTCCTCCACTAAGGT
>PVJA010051395.1:0-12857 GCA_004027025.1 Myocastor coypus | reverse complement strand
AGAAGAAGAAGAAGAAGAAGAAGAAGAAGAAGAAGAAGAAGAAGAAGAAGAAGAAGAAGAAGAAGAAGAAGAAGAAGAAGAAGAAGAAGAAGAGGAGGGGGAAGAAATTATGAAGATCATTTACACAGAAGTTCCAAATTGATACCTGGTTGTCTTAGTTACTTTTCTCTTGTTGTTGGGACAAATACCCAACACCTAACATGAAGGAAGGAGAGGTTTATTTAGCTCACAATTATTGGAAGTTTCAGTCCATACTTGGCTGGCTTCAAGGCAGAGTAGAACAGGGCAGAGAGCACCCATTTCATGGTGGTGGGACAGCAACAAATGATGACAGAGGCAACTGACCAAGGGAGCAGAGAGCAACAACTCTAGTCTGTCTCTCTGTCTCTCTTTATATTACATTCAGGCTCTCCATCTCAGCCTCTGCCTTAGACTACACCCATAATCCCAGAAGTACTTAAAACACATAATGCCAGGGATCATGGATCAAGTCTCAAACTCCAGATCAGTACAAACACACGTAATCCCAGTGACTCATGAGTCAAGTCTCAATCTATAGAAGTCTCTGCCCCATGACTGCATGAGGCTTTGGAGGAACAGCTAGACATAAACTATAATACTGGTGCTATGTGAACATACTTTCCGCAGTTTTATCACTGACTCCATTACTATCAAACTGAGAGTCATGTGGTTGTCTGAGCTGTCCCTCTGATCACCTGTTACAAACTGTCCTGGGCTTGCTACAACAAAAACGTTTAAGACAGTGAGATGACAGAAGGCAACGTTTTTTCCCATTGACATGGATTTGGTGAAGAATGATAAGTACAAAGTTTACTTGTTGCTGCTTTATTGAGGAGTAATTTATGCACCACAGACTTTGTGTCTCAAATTTACAGTTCTGTAATTTTACCTAATCAATATCCACTGTGAGCATCACTAGAATTCAGTTTCAGAAGGTGTACATGGTCCTGAGAGACCTGAGGTATCCTGGGAAGTCACTTCCTCCCAATGATTCCACCTCTTCCCAAGAAGCCTTTGATTTACTTTCTCCCTGGAGAGTTTTGCCCTCTGGATGTTTCACGGAAATGGGACCATGCCACTGCTCTTTGCTGTGTGGATTCTCTCACTTGCATAATAATTTAATAGTAGATCTTCTCTTGTTGTCTGGCCTCAGTACTGCCTCAGCTCTCTGACTAACAGTAGTATGGCACTGCTTTGCTTCTCCATTCATAAGAGATGGAGATTTGAGACTCAGTTGTTTTCCAAGCTTATAAAACAAGATAAGTTTGTTTAAAGAAAAATATCAAAAGCTGAAAAATACCTTTGGCCTAAGGCAAAGTTTGCTCACTTCAAGGCAAAATTTGTTCACTGAGGAATCTAGCAATTTTTCAGTTCAGTTCTTTATCTATTACAGGGGAGTTCTCTGAACATTCACTTTTAGGAATTCAAGAGTTCAGCACATAGGGCTGGGAAAATAGCTCCTGCCTGCCAAGTGCAAGGTCATGAGTTCGAACCCTGGTCCTAAAAAAACAAAAAAAAAATAGAAGGAGACACTTGCACAATTGAAGGGCACACATCCAAGAAAAACAGCACGCTATCTAAATGCTGGGAGCAGGAGAATAAATTTAATAGACAGCCTTGGTACAAGGACAGCTTTTCTTTAGGATGGAGATGTTGGGGCCACAGAATACTTAGGGACTGATGACTGGATTTCTGTTCTTAACTTCTCTGAACAACAAGATTCACAGTGAGATCTTTTGCCGAAAGAGTAGGTCAAACTGACAATAAGTGACTGAGTCCTGAGGGAGTGACATGGGAACTCCAACCTCCTTGACTTTCACACTGAAAAACCAAAGGGAGAGCGGTCCTGGTGTTCTGGTCCTTCCAGTGAGTGGTGGTTCAGAGTTCCTGATCCTTCTGGAGTCACCCAGATTTTATTATTATTATTTTTCTTAGATGTATTTGGTACAGGGTCTTGCTATGCAGTGGTGCTCCCATTTTCAGTCACCCCGGCACTGGGGTTACAGATTTGCTCCACCAGGGTCTCCCATGGCTGTTTCAGCTTGCCCAGGGCCAGGGGTGGGGCTGGCACTGCGTGTGGAACTGAACCTAGGTCCCTGCGCTTTCAGAAACAGAAGCTTAACCTGTTGAGCGGCCTCTTGGCACTATTGCTTACACTGATTTCTTCTTAAAGAAGCCTTGAGCGCTCAGAGAGTGATACCTAGATTCTGGAACCTCAGAGGTAGATTTGTCAACATTCTCTCTGTCACTGTCTGGCACAGAGTTTTTACAAAGTGTGAAAAAAGGTGAAAAGAAACAACTTCGATGTGGTTTGGTCCTTAATAGCTCTTTTAATCCTCACCAGTATTGCATGGAGATTTGCTTTTTGCAAATTATTTTTTTAGAGAACAGAAATTCACTCCAGTCTGGTTCAAAATCATGTCTTTATCGCTGGTTGATTTTGCTCATAATGCATTACTGATTGTAAAGGACCACTTCATTTGGTTAAGGAAACATGGGAAGCTGCTATTTAAATATTTTTCTATGTCCCCACCTAAGTGCTACGGCGTGCATTGCATTACCACACTGAAAACCCAGTTTGTAGAGCATAATTTCATTATAGCATTAAACGAATGGTTCTGGAACTCTTGTTGCCAATACCGGAGCTTCCAGTAATGTACAAAAGGCCTCCCCAAAACTCCAAAGTTAGCTAAAGCAGGCAAGAAACTTTGTCCCATTTGGTTATCCGATCTATAACTGCTATGCACACAAACGTGCTATTTAAGGTTCGTTCGCGTGAGTGAGGAAACACAGTTCTGTTTTCTAAGGCATAGCAACCGCAGACGCTGTGGCCTCCGTACAGCACTCAGTACCCTAAATCACGGCGCGAAACAGCACCAGCCTCAGCGCTGGCCGGGCAGCCCTCGGCTGGCGCTGCCCCTGCCTTCCTCCTCCCTTCTCAGTGGCCAATTCGATTTTTACCTCAGGTAACCATTCAAAAGAAAGCCCTAATCCCTGTAATGGGATCGGCGACATGTTAGGGGGAAAAATAACAAAATTAAAGTTGATTTTAACCTCCGATGAAAAACACGCCATGGGGTGTTTCCATGTGAAATCTTGGATGCCATACAATGGATGGAGCAAAAACAACTGAGAAAAAAAAAAAAAAAAAAAAAAAAAAAAAAAAAAAAAAAAAAAAAAAAAAAAAAAAAAAAGCAGCAGCAGGGGGAGCAAGTGGGGGAAAAGAAAAGTTTGCTCTGGTTGTTGTAAGCCAAAGTCTGCTGCTAGCCAGAGGCTCAGGGAATGCGTTTCGGGTTTCAGCTGTTGACAATTAGTGACACTCGGTGTCAGAGGATGGAGGAGAAAAGCCTTAGGAGGAAGACTTCCTTTTTCGGTCCTCAGCCTATCTCCAGGGTCAAGCAAGTATCGGAACAGTGTTTGAGAAAAGGACACTTCCATATATATACTTGGTTGTAAGAAAGAAATCGCTCACCCTGTGGCAAGGATACAAAATTCCAGTGTTCGAGTCTGCAACTTGATTTTGAGAATTATTTATTTATTTATTTATTTATTTATCTGTTTAATTATTTATTTATTGGGTTCTTCAAGACAGGGTCCTGCCATATAGTCTCAATGAATACTGAATTCATGCAACCCATGCTAGTCTGTACTGCCTCAGCCTCCCCAGTCCCAAGAGTGTAAGGGTTCACCCCCACACCCCCTTGCTTTGGTGCCATTTAATTTAATTTTATTTATTTATTTATTTTATCTTTTTGAGACAGGGTCTCGCTAGGCAGTTTAGGCTGGTCCTGAGCTCCCTTTTGTACCCCAGGCTGGTCTCAAACTTGCACCGATCCCTCTGCCTCAGCCTCCCAAGTGCAGGGATTTACAGGTGTGCACTAACACGGCCTGGCATTTGGCGTCATTTTCAAACAGGCTTTTCTTTGAGTTGATAGAAAGGAAAGGAATAGAAGCAAATGTAAGAAGAGAGGAGGGAGGGAAAAGGTGAATGGAAAGCAAAAGTCAGAGTAAGGGAGAGAAAGGAAAAGCACGCAGGCAAAGGAGAGAGAAAGAGTGTTAGAAAAAATAAATAAATAAAAGCAATGCCCAGGGTGTGAGAGAAGGAAACATCTCTGGTGCTGTCTGCAGTCAGTTTTTCTTTCTTTCTTTTTCACCTTTACATTGTTTGAGATACATAAGAAATGCAACTATTATGTATATATTACCACACATCTTTGGTTTTTGTCCTAGTCATTTTCACCATCCTTTCTTCCGTGCTTTCCATCTCCCTCTATTCGCAGCTCTGCTTCCTGTCCCCACGGTCCATGACAGCTGTGTGAGCTGAAAAGGCTTCCTCTCTCCTTCCAGAAACCGTACAATATCTAGAAACAACCTACTGGTTTGCATCTACTGATATTTCTTTAAGTATAATTGTGTCCCTTTTGACTCTTGTTACATGGGGCAGCTTAAAGTTCTCATGTAATAGTTCCTCAGTGAAGTGGCTCACATCAGCCGATGTGGACCCTGCAGAAAAACAAAGAAAAACAACACAACTGCTGTGTCAGCAGTAAAATTCAGTTGAGATGCAGGTCCTTTGGGAGCTAATGAGTCTACCTGGGGAGTAAGAAGCAGTGTTGATTTTAAGCTACTTACACTTCAAGAGATTGTTCTTCGGTGACTTTTTCTCTCATTTTATTTTTCCATGGCAAGGTACAGTTTTGTTGATGGATGACAATGTCTCGCGATGCTTCCGCTGAGCATTAAGTGCTCTGTAGAAATGAGAAGAGCTTTGCCTGTTCTCATTAGAACTCGTGTAAACTATGCCTGCATGGATCTGTCTGCTGGCTTTGCTCCTTGGCTTGTCAACTTGGCAACAGAGCTGGTGGCACATGCTTGGACACAGGTCCTCAATTTCTGATCCCCCAGCGTTGTACACATGTGTTCTTTAGCTTTCCCACCTCTGGTTTTCATTGTGACCTTGCTCCTAAGTGAGTCTGAACTTTCATTTCCTAAACTCCACCCTGGTACCCTGATTAGCAATTCATCACATTCCCAATAAGGATCTTCTAAGTGGATCTCTTTAGCCCATATCAGTGCTGTGGGCAACTGTGTTTTAATCTTGACCTCAGAATTAGATCCGTAAGCCAAGATGCAGAGCAAGTACTGGTTGCCTCTTTCAACATCAGCTGGTATCCAATAAACCACTGAGAAGCCTTTTAACTCAGGGGCATGAAATAATCATCAGTCTAGCCTGGATATCCATCCCTCAGCTTACGTCTTCCTTGATACAATTAGCATGGAGACCTTTGGCCTTCGTGGCCCATCTGTTCTTACTGCTTATTCCCCACTGCAGTCAGGCTTAATGAAGGATAGCTCTCCAAAGGTTCATAAGTTTGATTTGCATAGCCATTCAGAGTTTGTGTAACCATCCGAATTTTTCTGGCCTGGAAATCAGGTTAGAAACGCCATGAGACTGTGCTCTCCTGGGATCTCTCTGTCTCTGTCTCTCTTTCTATCTCTGTCTCTCTCTGTCTCTTTTGTCTCTCTCTGTCTCTGTCTCTCTCTCCCTCTCTCTCTTTCTTTTCTCTATGGATGTCTTTCTCTTTCCCCTATCCAACCCAGCTAGAAATACATTACAAGAAATCTCTTTTATTTATCCTGTTCTGATTCAATTGGAGTTATCATTCTTCTTGATGATTTGTCAACACTCAACTTAAAACTCCTGAAAGTCACAAGATGCTAATATGAAAAGCCTATTGATATAAATAAAATTAAATGGGTTTCACATATGCTTAAGTACAGACTGACATGTAAGCCAGACCATTCAGGTTACTAAAGGCCATTACAGAAAGTCATGATTTTGCTAAGTATTCAAAATCTTGGATAAGGTAGTTTTCTCTTGCTCTTTTCCTGAAAAATTAAAACAAAAATTTTTGTAGGACAAGTGAGGACTGATTTTTCAGTTCACAGATTATCCTGTGCAAGTTGTTACAGCTCACTATTTGCAACTAGGGTAACTCATTCAGCTTGTTTTATTGAGTTAGCTTTCGCTGAACTTAAGTTGGTGGTTTGTTCAAAAAACTAAGCAAATTTTAGTGTTTTGTAGCAATAGTAATCAAGTAGGAAGCTCCTAATAATCCAGCAGTTATGAAAATGAACATTATTACGCTAGAGATTCACAGCAGTTTTCAAAAGCCACTTGTCACTGTAATGTATGCATTAACAGTGATGACAAAATGCTGACTCTGATAAAATTAAAACAGACACACAATATCAGCATAGCACATTTCATCAAAAAGCACACTTGTAAATGTAAAGAAATAAGTCAGTTTTCTTAAAGAGCAAACCAAAATGAAGAGCAAAATGAAAGGCACAACTCAGATACTGCCCTGGCCTGGAAGGCCAGCTCACCCATGTGGCACTTGCCCAAAGAAACAATAACGAGATTTGATCCGCAGCTCCACAAAATGAAAACAGCAATGACAACAGCACAAAGTACAACTCCTTCACAGCTTGTCTTTCTTGCTGCTCATACCAAATAACGCCATCCCGGAATGGTTTTCCAGTCAGCTCCTCTGCACATACTGCAACAGGGGCCTGTCCTGCTGTAGGCTGCGTGATTAGTTATGAAGGAGGGCCCTAAATCTTAGGTTAACGTGCTTGTTAGGGCCCTAGATGAAAGAGAGGAAGTACACCGGATATTGCCCTGAGGATGTTCTTGTCTGGTTCCAGACAAAAAAGCACATATTCTATTTATTTTCTTTAGAGTAATTTGCTTAAACAAATTATATAAATGTACTGAATTACATGTTTACGTACTAAATTAAATAATGATAATACTCGAATTTCCAGATAAGATCCTAATTGTAGCTTCTAAAATATACTTAAAATAATTATTTTCTCTATTTTATAATTATTATCAAATTATATGGCACATACTGTATCTCGCAGAAAAGTAGAACTCAGGTAGAGCTAAACAAAGAAACAGTTGTCTTCTCCAAATAGCTCTTCGAAATTCACAACACAGGAAAATGTTCATTGCCTCAGAAGAAGGCATTTGGCCTTAAATGCATAAGAACTGAAATGATGTTGTGAACTGTGTTTTATGTCTTAATTGTTAATAAGAAAATTTGTAGGGAGCCAGAGAGGGTAGCATGTGCCTGTGATCCCAGCAGCCAGAAAGCTGAGGCAGGAAGTTCAATGTGAATGCAAGGCCCAGCCTCTGCTGCACAGAGGGACCCTGTTTTCTATTATGTATAAAACCAAACAAAACAACATCCTTAGGGTTGCAGTTGTGGGTTAGTGGTGGAGTACTTGCCTTGCATAGGTGAGGTCCTGGATCAATTCCCAGAAGCATGAAAAGAAAAGAAAATTCTCATCTCTCTTTAATGCTGTTTAAGTAATGTTTTATGTATATAGTCATATGTTTAATGAACACTATTAATACAAAATAAACCACAAATTGCTAAATTTTGGAAAACAGACATTGAACGGGAGTAAGAAAGCATTTATATGAAACTGAGACACTGGGTACCAATCTTAATACTCATTCCTGAAATCGTATGTCTAGAAATGACCTATTGGACTGAATCTTCTAGTAATGGTGTCCTAGCTGGGCATGTTGGCACACGCCTGTAGTCCCAGCACTTGGGAGGCTGAGGCAGGAGGATCGGTGTGAGTTCAAGAGCAGCCTGAGCTACAAAAGTGAGCTCAAGGCCAGCCTGAACTGCATAGCAAGACCCTGTCTAAAAAAGGCAAAAAAAAAAAAAAAAAAGACCAAAATAAATATCGTATGGTCTCCCTAACATAAAAACTCTATTTTTTTTCTTTCCATACAAATATCAATTGGAAGGTGTCATGCCTATACCCTGTGCTCTGTAGAACTGTTGTGAGGACAATATGCAGTGTGTCAACTGTTAAAAAAAAAGTTCTGTTTATTGAAAGTGTTAATGTTCAATTGTTTCATCAATTTTATATACCTATATCTATTAATCTAAACTGATCCTATGATGAAAATATGTAATATAACCTTTGTTAAATTTAAAATAAATAAATAAATATTTATTTGTTTATTTTTAAATAAATATTTATTTATTTTTAAATAAATAAATACAATGGTGTCCCTTTTGACTTCTGTTCACTGGGGCAGCTTAAAGTTCTAATGTAATAGTTCCTCAATTAAGTGGTTTAATTTACTTACATATTTCCTGGAAGTGGGTTAATTTATAACACACATCAATCCACATGTTATTGACTTCTCAGCTAGAGTTGAAACTCAAATTTAGGTAAAGGATTTTTTTATTCAGAATTCACTGTTTGATCAATATATTGCTCTTCTTTTATGTATTTAGGACAGGAATCAGACTCGGCAGTGATCCTCCTGTGTTCAGCCTCCCAAGCGCTGGGATTACAGGCAAATGCCCCCACTCGCAGTCCCAGTCTCTGTCTCCCCCTGGAGTGGAGCCCACACAACACTCTGGAGATCAAAGCCTGGTCTCTGCGCTCTGCCTAAATAGGTGCTTTACTCTGCTGAGTTATCAGGCTGGTCCTTTTTTCAGTGTATTTCATCCTTCATGATCAGTTAACTGTGTTATTTGATGGTTGTAAAAGCAGTCATCCTATATATTCATCTCGCATTTTGTTCAGCTTCGCAGACCCATGCTCTGCTCATAAGGCATGGTTGAACGGCCAGAGCTCCATGTGAAAATTGAAAGTAAGCATCTGTTTCCTTTTTTCAGTGCTTAAAACTGAGTTCTCATGTGGGAGAAAACTGAGTGGCCACTCTCAGAGGAAATAAGAATGGCAGGCATGCTGTCCTCAGAACTGGCACTAGGCAAAGGGCGAAGACAGAGAACAGCTGCGCCTGGAAGAAGGTAAGCATTTGTCCAACAGCATCATGAGGGATCCAATAGAAAGCCACAGCTCTGCTGCCATTGAAAAATCTGTAGATAACAATATATACACTGCAGGAGAAAACAGTTTGCTTCCTCAGTTATCCTACCAGAGAAGTGTCCTTTGTTCCCTTATCAGGAGTCCTTACAAACGCCTTCCTTTCCTCTAAAGTTGTGTAGCACTTCATCAGTTAGTGTCGTGGGCTACATTTCTTTCGATAAATAAACTGAATGAAGAAACAAATGTTTGGCCACTTCCCAACAAAGCTCTTTGGAAAACTACAGTTGAGAAAAATACACTAGCACTTTCCTTTGGGGTTGCTTTTGAGGAAGACACAGACAAGACAATGTGTATCCTACACATTTGGAGGAACCGTTGTCTGAGTGATGATTAACAGTTTAAGCTTGTTTCATTAAAATTACACAACAAGGGCTGTGAATACTGCTCAGTAGTCTAAGCGCCTGCCTGGCAAGCTCAAGGACTTCAGTTTGATCCCCAGTGCCACATGCTGCGTTGGCACGCTGGACACTAAAAGCAGGCGTGGTGTCACACGCCTGTAATCCCAGTGCCAGAGAGGCTGAGGCAGGAGGATTGCTACTAGTCCAAGCTGTGAAGTGAGACCCTGTACCAAATTCATAAAATAAAAAAGAAACAGAAATCAAAACGTAATGCCACAGCACACCTATGTGTTGCCTTTACTCATGAGTGGTGCCTGTATCTAGGAACTAATTAGCTGAAGTAGGATGAATGTTAGAGTCTCAACCCATCACTACCAAGTGGAAAGACTTTTGGTAAATTATTTAACCTGCTAAATTCTTGTTTTTAACGATATAGGAAAGAAGACAAATCTGTTTCGCAGATGAAGTGAGAATAACAGAAAACAGCAAAGGGAAAGATATTTTTAAAAGTTAAGGCAGCTATAACTATGAGTCTGTCGCAGAGCAAATGGTGTGTTTACAACTTTAAAATACTCAAAATAATTACTTTCACTATCTGTATAAGGAATAGAATAGCTTCTCCCAACTTGGGTTAATTTCACAACTATCTCATGCAAAACACCTACGTTTATACATCAAGTGCATGCTATATTGGAAAGCAAAATTTACCTTCCATCTTATTAAAGAATGATAGCATAAACTGCACATGTTTATCAAGCAAGACCATTATCCCTAAGATTTCAATGTATATAGTCATCTCATAATCAAAATATGAAAGCCTGTCATCTGTTTATCCCCCTGGTAAAGTCCAGCCCACCCAACGGCTATTGCAGATGTGGGTAAAATGTAGACATAATTGCAGTTGAAATGAAAACAACACTGACCGAATCTGGACATGGACTTGCCAGCCTTGAAAGTATTCATGTTCTAAGAGTCTGGATCGTGCAGTCGCCCTTGTTGCAATAACATTCGTCTGCTGTCAACACGCCTGTGTTAAAACAAATTAACTAGATGATTAATGAATATCAAAACCAGCACGTGGATTCTCTGGGCTGCTGTCTTCCCTCCAGTGAAACCTAGGGGTCTCCGCATCCATGAGATAATTTTTGGCTCAAAAGGAAGCCCTCATGGACTCCTGAAGCTCATGGAAAGTGTTCCGGACCCCTAACCACTGTGGAGAGTGTGTGGCACTCCTGCCACCACAGACAAGAGACAGGGGTGAGGAGTGTGGCGCTGATTGGGGTGATTTGTCATCAAACAGAACAGAGAGGAGCGACTTCAGGCCCAATCCAGAAAAAAAAAAAAAAAGTCTGTAAAGCAAAGAAAAGGAATCCAGGAGCCAGAGTTTCCAAACAGATTGCAGTTGGTCTTTTCCCTTCCATTCACCAAAGCACAGTGTGCACAGGGTCGTTTACCACTGCTGATCATATGGAAGAATGACATAAGCAGGAAATTAAAATTAACTTTGAAATAAACCTCACCAGACTGGAAGATTCACATTTAAGTTATAAAACAAGATATGTGTATAGGGACAAACAGCATAAACACTGATAGCAGCATAATATATTCCTAATTATTTTATAAACACAAATGTGGACACGCACATATATATCTACAACTACATATATACGAGTTACTCTGTGTATGTATAAATTGTTTCATTTACATGCTTATATATGCATAAAAACTGAAAAGCATTATCCAGTTCCACAGTTCATAACAAGAAATCATAATGATATTGGTAGCAACTACTTTTGCCTTAAACTGGTTCTTAGGAGACTGGGGAGATAGATCAGTAGAATAAACGCTTGCCTGGTAAGCACAAGGTCCTGAGTTCTATCCCCAGTACCACCAAAGAAAAAGAAAAAAAAATTAAACCAGTTCTTGGGGGAGATTTATTTTTGGGGAGGTTTATTTTTGTTTTGTTTTGCTTTGTTTTTGTTTTTGATGCTGAGGACCAAACCCAGGACTTCCAGCTTGCAAGTCAAGCATTCTACCCCTAAGCTAAGTCCCAAGCCTCTAAACTGGTTACTTGGGAGTCTGTTCGACTGAAGAAATAAAATGGCACCTTAAGATGTTCCTAGCAATAAAAAAAAAAGATGTTCCTAGAAAATTTAATTCTAAGATTAAAGACAGGAAACAGGCCAGCATTCACACAGAACAGAAATTTTTAATAAATTATATTAGGACAATACGACAAATGTAAAATTTTAAAATCAAATTTTAAAGATGTGAGTTCAGAAAATCCTGAAGAGATATACAAAATTCTCACAGGAGAAGGGGCCGAGATAGCTCAGTGGCACAACACCTGCCTAGCAAGTGTAAGGTCCTGAGTTCAAGTCCTGGTAGCCCCCAAAATAGTAATGATTATGAAATACAATATACTTGAAAGAATACAAAAGCCTTCAATTTCCAACTTATAGGATAGGCATATATATTTACATTAAAATTATGCCTAAAATGTAATTATAAAAAGCATAGGGCTTGTTTCCTTTCTATGATTTATTTCAAGCAAATTATTTACTGTAATTCCAGTATCTTCTGTGGTATACAGTGAGTAATGTCTGATCTTTTTATCAATAGGATTTTTAGGGCCAGCCAAGTAGCTCAGTGGAGTAAAGCTCCTGCAAGCAGGTGCAGGGGCCAGGGGTTTGATCCCCAGGCTTGCTGTGCCAGTCTTGCCCCCAGGACACAATGAAACAGCAATTGAGACTAGGTCTGGTGTCTGGTGCTTGCAATCCCAGCACTTGGGAGGCTCTAAACAGGCTGATAACTATGAGTCCGATTTAGTAGTGAGACCTGAACACCCTTTAGACCCTTCCATAAAAATACAAAAAAAAAAAAAATTAACCAAGTGACTTTGTACTTGTAATGAATTACTGTACTTTTCCATTGAATATGTCATAGCTAGTGTACATTAAATAATTTTATTCAGTGCATATATTACCTACTTTAATCAACTGCACTTATTAATTAGTAACTGCTATGTTTTTTTGTCTAGCTGCCCCCAAAGCCTCATGCAGTCACTGGGACAGGCCAATAGAATCTGTGATTAATTCATGATCCAATGCTGGGGTTATGGGTGCAAGTGCTATACCCACACAGAATGGGTGGACATAATCTATGTGCTATGTAATGAGTGGAGAGAGGCTTGCTAGCTGCTGTAGCTGTGGCTCCTCCCTCTACCCTTTACTGTCTTCCACCATCATGAGCTGCTGTCCTCTGCCATGTGCCTCTCTGCCTCGGAGCCAGTCAAGTATGGACTGAGACCTCCACTAACTGTGAGCTCAGTAAACCTTAACCTCCTTCATTTTGGACGTTGGGTATTTTGTTCCAGCAATGAGAGAAAGTTAACTGAGACAGGTACGAGCAAGACACTATTGGAAATTTTGCTGTTATGGTAAGTTGTTATTTTAAAAGTTACCTTTATTATATTTATATAAGGAAGTTTGAACCTACAGTATGGTAATTTTTTTAATTTTAATTTTATTTTATTTTATTATTATTATTTTTTCTTGTTTCAGAACT
>PVJA010051394.1:0-12855 GCA_004027025.1 Myocastor coypus | reverse complement strand
CTGAAAGGACATTATACTCTGAAGGTAATGAGTCAAACTAAGTGTAAAACTGAGGGAAGAAAGCCAAGCTGTTGCTTGAGTAATGGCTTTGTGGTGGGGAAAGTAATTCTGAGCTTTCGTAGGACCAAAAATGGTAAAACAAAGGAAAATCTTTTTGTGCAGGCTGCAAGACTGATTCAGAAGGCCTAGGCAAAGACTACTAAAATCGTTCTAGGGACAAAACTTAGACTAATATTTGGGCCTTGCCATGACACAACCAATGTCATCTAACTAGATAATGTCTTGTAGTAGAGAAGAATAGAGTAATGAGGTCCTGAAGAATTTGTCAAAATGATGCGCATAACATTTTTAGTGTTGATCAGGGGATGTCAGTTCAATCCCTAAGCCTAGCATGCTGGATCTGTGCCCCCGCTCTCCCCTCATGCACTGAGACATAAATTGAGACTGGGCGTGGTCACATGTGCATGTAATTCAAGCTCTTTGGAGGCTGTAAACAGGCAGATCCCTAAGAGTACAATCTAAGTAGGAAGACCCTGAAAACCCCGTAGAAACTTCCATAAGTACAAAAAAGTTATACTGTTGAAAGTGGGTGCTGACTGCTCCCAAGACATCACTCAGCTTGTGAGTAACATCAACACTACCAATTGATTGCTTATAATTTCTTTTAAAAGACATGATGATGATGATGATGTGTTGTCCACTTTTATCATGTTACTGAGACAAAATAGCCAACACCCCAAATTAAGGAAGGATAGGTTTACTGAGGTTATAGTTTGAAGAGTTATCATTCCATAATCATCTAGCTTCATGGTAGGGTGAAATGGTGCAGGGGCAATTGTTCAAGGTGGCAGAAAACACCAAAACAACAAAAGCTGAATGGTAGGGAAAGCAAACTTTCTTATATTGCAGTCTCTCACCACCACCACCACCACCACACCAGGACAGGTGTAACACTCACATAAACTCCATGCTATCTTCTGGTACAATATAAAGATGTTTAAAAAGTAAAGGCTCTGGATCCTTACTGAAATGCATAGTTAAAATTTCTCTTACATTCATAAGCAACTCACTCATTAATCATGTAATACACCACTTGAATCCTTTTAGAAAACTTACACAATTAACAGTCACAGAGGTTTCACAAGAAGGACCTATGGTATGAGTTCAGCACTATGTGTTCTGATTTTAAACAATTAACTATTCACCATAGTTTTAAATTCTTCATCTGTAATAATTTAATTTTCATAACTCTTTCAGACAGCTGGTGTTTTTCCCTATTCTCAAGAAAAATGGGAAGTGTTTGTTCATGTATGAAACAGTGAGGTGGCATTATTTAATGAATATATTGCAAATCTGTGTTAACTACTACAAAATGTATGGACATAGAGTACAAGGCTGAGAAGTAGATATATCAGTAATCAACACATAGAATCTCTAACTTCTCTGTGTAGTGTCATACCAAAGCTTCTAATCTCTATGTGTAAGATGGTACACAAAGTTCTGTTCTCTCGCCCTAGGAAGAAAGGCTATATAATTTGGTGCTGTGGATCTCTCTTTTATTTATTTTATTGCATCACTGCCTTTTATTAAATCAGTTCAAACTCTTACCATGAACTACTAAATCTGTTTAAGCATTGCATGATCATGATGTCTCCCCTGCCAGATAAGTATTCCAGAAAAGGCAGTACATTACCAAGCAAAGAACATCACTTTGAGTTACACCCCTGTTATGGTTTACATCTAGTTGTCCACCACAAGCCTCATGGATCCATGGAATGGGGACTTCTACAGATTGAGAATTTACTCATGAGTCACTAGGATTATGTGTTTTATGTACTGATGAGATTATCTGTCTGAGTACTTCTTGGAATTATAGGTGTTGCCTGAGTCAGGCAGGCTAGGGCAGAGAGCCTGATGTAATTTAAAGAGAGACTGAGAGACAGACTAGTACGGTTGCTCTGCTGCCCTAATTGGTCCGTTGCCTCTGTTGCCATTGTCACTGTTCTGCCACCATGAACTGCTGCTCTCTGCCATGTGCCTCTCTGCCTTGGAGCCAGCCAAGTATCGACTAAAATCTCCAGTAACTGTGAGCTAAATAAACCTTTCCTTCCTTCATTTTGGGTGTCGGGCATTTGTCCCAACAATGAGAGAAAAATAACTAAGACAGAATCTGGTACTGAGAGGAGGGTAATTGCTGTGACTATACCTGACAATGTGTATTACAAACTTTTGGTAATGGCTTATGAGAAGAAATAGAAATGGTTCAGAGATGTGACCAGGCTTGAAGCCTGGGTATAAAGAATGGCTTAAGAGCAGAGATTTGAAAGGTTTGGAGAGGTCCTCTACTTGTGAAGAGCTGAAAACTTCAGCTGTTCTGTAGGGGAGATTCCTCTGAGAGCTTAGACCAGAAGACTGATGGAAGGCTTGCCTGTAAAGACCAGGCTGAGGAGGTTCTCACTGGGAAAAAGGACAACATTGGTCAATAGACTCCAGATTATTTGTTCTATGGATTGGCTGAAAGTCTGTCAGAATTTTGCTTGTGCCCGGAGACTTTACCTAAGACTGAAATTAAGCATAGTAGATTGATTAATCTTTCAAGAGATATTTTAAAGCAGCAAAACATTGGGGTGGTAGCATAGTTGTTATTGGCAGCTTTTAGCTAGATTTATGTTGAAAGTTAAGAGCAAAGAGTCAAGAAGGGCGATTTAACATGTGAGTTTGGCCAGAAAGGAAACATCAGGAAAGCTGTGGACTGCAAAGATGGAGTTGAAAGGATCTTCACTGCTCGGAAAGAAGCAGAGAATCCATAGGATGGCCTGAGGGAATCACAAGAGGTGGCAGCTCTCCACCCTTTGCGGCCTCAGAATTACAAGGGAGAGAGGTCTTGCCTTGAGAAGAAAGCCACAGAGACCCAAATACCAGAATGGCAAAAGTGGCCAAACCAGGTTCCAAAATGGGGCCAGCATGGAGAATTTTTTCTCGGAATTAGGGTCAGAGTGCTCAGCGATGTAGGCCCTCAACCCCTGCATCTGTGAGAAAAGGAAGCCTGGCTACTGCTCCAGCTGGCAGCAACTCTTGGCATCATCCACATAGACGCATGCAGAATGTGGGAGTTCTGAGGTTAAGAAGGCTTCCTTCTTGATTTCAGTAGAATTCCTAGGAGGCCAGGCAGTGTGCCCCTGAGAGGGCAGTATATAAATCTGTGAGTGAGAAGCCTGTTCAGTGTAAACCCCAGAAGTTTGGAAAATCCAGGAATGTGTATCATGCAAAGAGGGATCAAAGCTGGCCTAAGAGAGAAGCCATGGAAACTACCACCAAGAGTGCCTTACGGGCAGAGCTGTGTAAGATATTTGGAGCTCACAATTGAGCGCAGAATGCTTCGGATGTTCCAGTTAGAACTATGGGATTTAATGTTTACCCTGCTGGATGTTGGACTTGTGTTGGTAACAGTGTTTTGTATTAACCTGTTGTTTGTAACTTTTAGAATCATAATGTTTATCTTGTAACTTTGGATGTTGAATATGTTTAATTTTTCTTTTGTACAGGAGCTCAGAGATGAGAATTTGCCTTGGATTTTGGAGGAGACCTGGGATTTGAACTTTTCAGCAAAGCTGAAACTTTTGTGACTTTGGCAACTCTTCTAGAGGGACTAAAATGTCTTTTGTACAAAGGGATATGTATGAAACTTGGGGGTCCAGGGGCAAAATGTTATGGTTTATGTCTCGCTGTCCCCCAAAAGCCTCATAGAATCATGGAATGGGGACTTCTATAGATTGAGACTTGACTCATGAGTCACTGAGATTATGTGTTTTATGTACTGATGAGATTATCTTTCTGAGTGCTTCTGGGAATTATAGGTGTTGCCTTAGTCGGATAGGCTAAGACAGAGAACCTGATTTAATTTAAAGAGAGACTGAGAGACAGACTAGTACAGTTCCTCTGCTGCCCTGATTGGTCCATTACCTCTGCTACCATTGTCGCTGTTCTGCCACCATGAACTGTTGCTCTATGCCATGTGCCTCTCTGCCTTGGAGCCAGCCAAGTATGGACTAAAATTTCCAGTAACTGTGAGCTAAATAAAGCTTTCCTTTCTTCATTTTGGGTGTCAGGTATTTGTCCCAGCAATGAGAGAAAAGCAGCTAAGACAACCCCCTTCAGTATCAGACCACAGGTGCTAATTTTTGAAACCAAAAATGAAAAATTAGCAAAATACAATGAAAATACTAGACTCATCTTCTTCCCTTGGGGCATATAAGCTCAAATTAAGAAAGTAAAAGTATCCTATGAAAACTTAAACTTTAAATTATTCAGAGAGAAAATCTAAGAGATTCTGATTTAGTACAGAGACCATGAGAGAAAATAGTTGAAATTATACCTGACGGATGAAATATTTGGCTTAAAATATACAATAAAATACAAAAAATTAAATACACAGAGAAAGAAATGAGGACAATGTTACAAATGGGAGAGAATAAGGGGCAGGAGTCTCTGTGACATCCAAGGTCTAAATATTATGGTTGTTTGAGTTTGATTCTGAAGACTAAGGAGAGAAAAGTTTTGGGGAGACTGAATGGAGAAACTGCAAGATGTCAAGCAGGAAAATTTGGACTTAATGTACGTTTTACTAATATGCATAATGATTACGATGAGGATGGGGCCATTGAAGAAAACCAAAATGAATTCAGGAGAAGGAATCTGATCGAGGTGCAGTTTATTCAAAGATTGCTTGGGGGGGGGTGGAGAAAACTACACCAATGGCCCTCAACTCAATATTTGGAGGTCTATCCATCATCCAATTAACTTTCTCTTATTTTCTGTTGAAAATGTATCCAAATGACTCCTGCATAGGTCAAGATTGAATAGTATATCTTTCATACTATTATCATGACACTCTATACATAGTAAATATCAAATTAAAGGTTTTGTTCACAAAATTAAAACAAAATTAGTATACTTTTCTTTATTCATTTATTTAAAGGAGAGAACAAATTATAATTTAAACAGAAAAATTACAAATAATAGAAAATTTTACTTTGCAAAGTGATATGAATTTCACAGTATTTGTTGTAATACATATTGTTGTTTTCCAATTAATTTTTCATAATTCATATATGCACATAAAATTGTAAGGTGAATGAAACAAATAAAGCAGTGCATAACAAATTAAGAAGATGGGCATGGTGGCACATGCTTGTAATTACAGCAATGGGGATATTGAAAGGAGGAGAAATGCGACAAGCTCATGCTGCATACTGAGACTGTACAGAAAATACATAAATTAATATATATATATATATATATATATATATATAGAGAGAGAGAGAGAGAGAGAGAGAGAGACCGACAGACAGACAGACAGACAGACAGACAGACAGAGCTCAAGAGACTGGGGGGATAGCTCAGTATAATAAGTGCCTGTCTGCCAATCACAAGTTCTTGAGTTTAAACTCTGGTACTGCAAAATCAATCAATCAATCAATCAATAAAAATGGGGCCCAGAGAAATAGCTCAGTGGAATAAGTGCTTGCCTGGCAAGCACAAGGTCATGAGTTTAATTCCTGGCATCAGAAAAACAGCAGATATATGAAATAAAAATAAAAACAGAGAAATCAAGAAGAGAAAAAGTTTAATATTTAGAAAGACATTGATCATAAGTTCAAGTACCTGTCTTTGTGGATTAAAAGTATCACTATTATTGTCTTCTGGAAGGATAAAAATCTAAGTTTGCAGTCAAAAAAATTAGAGAAAAAGATGGGATACAAGGTTAACCAAAATTTTTACCCTAACCCTTAAAGATGAGTGAGCACTAGGGATATAAGAGAACCTGTACTGTAATATTCTATAACTCAGTGGTGCCCCAAATATTCTGTCAAAGGAAAATATAGGACCACAAAGGAAAGGAACTGATGTTGTATAGTGTGCCTAAGGAGAGTGACCTAGAGAGAAAACATTCTCTCAGTCTTTCACAGCAAGTAAACTGGTCAAGCAATGACTATGACTCATCCAGATGGCGAACACTGACAAAAGTCCTACAAAATGCTGTCCGTCGGGTCAAGATAAATTCTGAGTGGATTTGACTGACCATGTCAGATATGAAAATTCCATGGTTTGTTATATAGATCTTGTTTTAACTTGGACTTAACCACCCAGCAGAAATGTGTAACCACGAGACATGAAAAGTAAAGCCAGCTTAATATACTGAGCTATAAAAGGCTCAAGTTAAGAGCTTCCAACATTGCCAGTTCTGATGATAATCCACTGCTATTATGGAATATTGCTCTATGTATACAGCTAATTTCTTTTAGGTCAACCAGAAGAAATATTTGTACAAATAGTGTTTAAAATATTATCATTTTAAGCCAGGCCCGCGTGCCCGCTGTGGGTAAGCTACCTCCGCCCCTCTGCCTCTGCTCTGTGTTCCTGCGAATAACTTCCTGTTCCAGACCCGACCCGGTGCTAGCCAGGCCCGCATGACGGCTGTGTCAGGACCTTTGGCCCTCCTTCCTCTTCCAAATTTCCCCTGCCAACACATTTTTTTGAGACCCTGCAGCCCAAGCTCCAGTACCGAAGACATCAAACATCTTGTCTGGCAACCAATGTGGTCCACGAGCCTGCCAGGACTACTCAGTCCCAAAGCTCCATGTCCACTTACAGACCACACTCGCAGGGCTTCACAACAGCTAGCAGTCCAAGATACAACACAGAGTCAGGAACCTCTATAGGGGAACCAACTTGGAGTCTCCACACCAAAAGCCCATAGACACAGCATAATGCCACCAAACTGCAGAGGTCGCTTCTATACAAAATGATAACAACAAGGAGTAGGAGGCAATCTCAGGGCCCCTGCCCAACCAAATCAAATACAGAAGACACTACCATGGAAGAAAATGGGAATCATGTAGATGAAACCTCTGAATTGGTAGCATCTGAGTAGACAGACAAGTGCAGAAACTGATAGAGCAACTGAGATCAGAGATAACATCTGAAGTAAAAAAAGAAATACATGAAGTGGAAAAACAGCTGCAGAAACATATAGAGGACATCAGAGCAGAAATAATATCTAAAGTTGACAAAGACATACCTAAATCAATAGCATCCCAAGTAGGGGAACAACCACAGAAAAGTAGAAAAGAGAACAGAACAGAAATAATCTCTGAATTAGAGACAGAAAGGATAACCATAATGACAGACTTCAATACTATTAAAGAAGACATCGATAAAAAATTAGAGGAGAATAGAAAAATGATGGACTCCCTGACGGAGCAATATAGGAAAGACATATATCGCATGAAAGAGTTTCAAAAAGATACACAAGAAAATAAATGTCAATCACAAGTTGGCGGAGCCGAATGACCGAAAGTGAAGATAGAATTTCGGATCTTGAATACACAGTTGCAGCAAGTAAAAGAGTAAGAAAGGTTCCTTTAAAAACAATCAGAATGCACGAAAAAAATAATTCAACATCTGCAAGATGATGCAAAAATGAACAACGTGAGACTAATGGGAATCAATGAGCAAGAAGGGGTCAATACAAAGGATATAAAAATAATATGGGCAGAAGTAATAGCAGAAAACTTCCCAAATATGAGAAAACAATCAGACATTCAGGTAACAGAAGCCTACAGAACCCCAAATAACATCAACCCAACTAAAAACACACCAAAACATATAATAGTCAAGATACCAGAAATCCAGCTGAAGAATACTATAATAAAAGTTGCTAGAGAAAAGAAACAGATCACATTTAAAGGAAAACCCATCAGAATAACAGCGGATTTCTCTTCACAAACCATGAAGTCAAGAAGAGCATGGAGCAGAGTGCTTCAAGTCCTCCATGGAAACAAATTTCAGCCCAGACTACTATACCCAGCAAAACTCTCCTTCAAGTATGAGGGAGAAGTGAAATATTTCCATGAAAAGGAACAACTAAAGAATTTCATGACATCAAAACCAGTGCTACATAATATTCTAACAAATATTTTACAGAGGGACCAAAAAGACCTGAATTCAACAAATGAGAAAAGAAAGATCCTACCAAATAGAGTAACCAACTAAAAATAGGAGGAAAAACTGGTAAACACTAGCGAATAAGAGTCATGTCAGCCATAAGTCAATACATTTCAACTATAATCATCAATGTACATGGACTTAATTCTCCAATTAAAAGAAGTAGACTTGCAGAGCGGATAAGGAAACAGAGCCCAACATTATGCTGTATACAAGAAACACACTTAACATATAAAGAAACTCATAGGCTTAAAGTTAAAGGTTGAAAAACAATACTACATGCTCAAGCACCTCAAAAAAAAAAGCAGGGGTAGCAATCCTCTTTGAAGACAGTCTAAACTTCAACCCAAGACTGATCAAACGAAATAGAGAAGGACACTACATAATGGTTACGGGGAAAATTCATGATGAAGAGGCAACACTCATAAATATGTATGCACCCAACATGGGAGCAGCAAGCTATACAAAACAAACCTTAATGGACCTGAAAAGTCTCATATCCAATACTACAATCTTAACAGGAAGCCTCAATACTCCCTTATCCGAAAAAGATAGATCAAGCAAACAAAAAATCAGCAAAGAAGTGGCAGAACTGAATCAGAACTTGAAACAACTAGACTTAGTGGACATACACACAGTGTTCCACAAAACCACCTCAAAATACACATTCTTTTCAGCTGCACATGGGACATTTTCTAAAATAGATCACATATTATTCCATAGATCATGCTTAAGTAGATGCAAGGAAACAGAAAAAATCCCATGCATATTACCTGACCACCGTGCAATCAAATTGGAAATAAATGATGAAAGAAACCATAGGAATTCCAGGACTACATGAAAATTAAACAGTACTGTTCTCAACAACCGATGGGTTATGGATGAAATTAAAGAAAAAATAAAACAGCATCTACAATTTAATGAAAATTCAAACACAACCTACAGAAATTTGTGGGATGCAATGAAAGCAGTTCTCAGAGGGAAATTCATAGCTCTGAACTCACACATTAAGAAAATAGAACGGGAACAAATAAACAATCTTACACAACACTTAAACTGACTAGAAGCGGAAGAACAAACGAAATCCAAAGTCCAAAGCCCCGAGGAAATTATAAAGGTTCGAGCAGAAATCAATTCAATTGAGAAAAAGAAAACAATGCAAAGAATTAATGAATCCAAAAGCTGGTTCTTTGAAAGATTAAATAAGATTCATAAGCCCCTAGCTAACCTCATCAAAAAGAGGAAAGAGAGCACTCACATTGAAGCAATAGGGAATGAAAAGGGTGAAATTCCTACAGACCCAGCAGAGATACAGAGAATCATAAATACTTACTTTGGGAATCTTTACTCTCACAGAATTCAAGCCACAGATAAAATGGACACATTACTAGAAAAGTAGAAATTACGAAAACTGAATCAAGAAGATATTAGAATTCTCAACAACCCAATAACAGCCAATGAAATACAAAATGTAATAAAAAGCCTACCGACAAAGAAAAGTCCAGGCCCTGATGGATTCACCTCTGAATTCTACAAGAAATTTAGAGAAGACATAACACCAACACTCCTCAAACTCTTCAATGAAATTGAAAAAGAAGCAATCCTTCCAAAATAATTCCTAGAGGCAAGTATCACAGTGACACCAAAACCCGAAAGAGATGCAACTAAAAAGGAAAACTACAGACGAAATTCTCTCAAGAACATAGACGCAAAAATTCTCAATAAAATCCTAGCCATTAGAATACAGCAAATCATCAAGAAGATTATACATCATGACCAGGTAGGATTCATTCCAGGGATGCAAGGATGGCTCAATATACGCAAATCTATAAATGCAATGCACTATGTCAACAGAACCAAGACCAAAAATCACATGATCATCTCAATTGATGCCGAAAAGGCCTTTGACAAAGTGCAATACTCACGCATGTTCAAAGTCCTACAGAAAATTGGAATAGAGGGCCTCTACCTCAACCTGATAAAAGCCATCTACAACAATCCAACAGTCAGCATAATTCTAAATGGGGAAAAACTCAACTCTTTTACTCTCCAATCTGGTACAAGACAAGGATTCCCCCTATCGCCACTTCTATTCAATATAGTTCTGGAGTCATTAGCTACAGCCATTAGACAAGAAAGAGAAATACAAGGAGTAAGAATAGGTAAAGAAGAATTAAAACTTTTGTTATTTGCAGATGACATGATAATCTACTTAGAAGACCCAACGAACTCCACCAAAAAGCTACTGGAATTAATACACAAATTCAGTAACATAGCAGGATACAAAGTCAACACACAAAAGTCAGTGGCATTCCTCTACATAGGTAACAAACACATTGAGAGACAAATTAGAGAAACAGTACCTTTTATGATAGCACCAAAGAAAATGAAATACTTAGGAATCAACCTAACTAAGGAAGTAAAAGACCTTTTCAATGAAAACTATAGTACTCTGCAAAAAGAGATCTTAGAAGACCTCAGAAAATGGGAAGATATTCTGTGCTGCTGGCTAGGAACAACCAACTTGTGATGATGGCCATACTCCCTAAACTGCTGTACAGATTTAGTGCAATTCCTTTCAAAAAACCATTGATATACCTCACAGAGCTGAAAAAGTCATTCCAAAAATTTATTTGGAACCAAAAAAGACAAAAATTGCAAAGAAAATTCTCAGCAATAAAGGTACAGCAGGACGCCTGACATTACTGACCTAAAGTTACACTATAAAGCTACAGTAATAAAATCAGCATAGTATTGGCAAAAGAATAGGCCTAAAGATCAATGGAACAGACTACAGGATGCAAAAGCAAATACAAACACACTCAGCCACCTTATTTTTGACAAAGGGGCCAAACATGTGTACTAGAAGAAAGACAGCCTCTTTAACAAATCTTGCTGGAAAAATTGGCTCTCTACATGCCGAAAGCTAAAACTTAACCCTAGTCTATCACCATGCATGAAAATAAAGTCGAAATGGATTCAAGATCTAAATATTAAAAGTGAAACATTAAATCTCCTGGAAGAGAAAGTGGGAGGAAATCTTGAAGACACCGGAGTAGGCAAAAAGTTCATGGATAGAAATCAAATTGCACGTTTAACACTTGAAAGCATCAACAATTGGGACCTCCTCCAGCTAAGCAGTTTCTGCATGTCAAAGACAAGCACTAACAAAGTGAAAAACAACCCACAAATTTCGAAAAGATTTTAACTAACAAGTACTCAGACAAAGGCCTTCCATCTAGAATCTACAAAGAACTAAAAACCATTAGGCTCCCAAAATTCAAAGACCCAATCCAGACATGGACATCTGAGATGAACACTCACTTCTTAGAGAAAGAAATACAGCAAGCCTACAAATACAAGAAGAAATGCTCCACATCGCTAGCTATTCGTGAAATGCAAATCAAAACAACACTTAGATACCACCTCACCCCAGTAAGGATGGCTATCATAAAGAAATCAACCAGCAACAAATGCTGGAGAGGCTGTGAGGGAAAAGGAACCCTTCTCCACTGCTGGTGGGAATGCAGATTGGTGCAACCATTATGGAAAGCAGTGTGGAGGATCCTTAGAAAACTAGAATTGGAAGTTCCGTTCAATCCAGCTATCCCCCCTACTGGGAATTTTCCCAGAAGAACTGAAAACATCATACCACAGCGATATCTGTGCACCTATGTTTCTAGCAGCCCAATTTGTAATAGCCAAATCTTGGAAACCACCAAAATGCCCATCATTTGAAGAATGGTTAAAAAAATGTGGTATTTTTATACATTGGAATACTACTCATCCATAAAGAATGATAAGTTTGAAGAGTTCATATGTAAATGGATGTATATTGAACATATACTCATTAGTGAAATAAACCAGACCTTTGTGTGTAAATATCGTATAGTCTCCCTAATATAAGAACTTTAAAGAAGAAAATAAGAAGTTAAGTGTATAACAGAGCCGAATGTGTTATGGATTAAACAACGAAGTAACTGGAAGCAGATAATGTGAAAACATATCAATAGCAAAACCAAGAACTTATGTCCACAGGATGAATCAGATATTGGTCTCAACAACCTTGAGAAGGTTCATCGTATTGATTATAGCAAAATGTAACACCAAAATTATGCTTGTAATACATGTCACTATTTTTGTTGTGTACTGCTCCTGGTGTAAACTCAGTTACTGTCATTCTCTCTCTCAAGAGTAGTACTTGAAGAGACTGGGACAAATACCATAGTCTTAACAGCCCTAATAAATACCATAGTCTTAAATACAATTTTGTATTTCCTTGAATTTCCAAATATCTGTGTCAAAATTGTGTAACTGCTTATATCACATTGTATGGCAAGTTATTAGAATATCAATGATGGTCATAAAATATCAATTCCAAGCTAAGTCAAAGATATTTGATACTCAGAAAGCCAGCAATGATAAGGTCAAGTACCTATGTTATAGAGCAATAGTATCACAAAGCTTTTCTGCTGGAGGGTTAAGAATATAAGTTAACAGACCAAAAATTGGAGAAAAAAAGGGCTATGAGGATAGCCAATATTTTGGCCCAAGACCTTCAAGGTCAATAAGGACCCAGGAAATAAGAGAACCTGTGCTGTAATATCCTATAACTCAGAGGTGTCCCAAATTTCCTGGTCAAGGAGATTATGGGACCTCAGAGGAAAGGGATGAATGAACTGCAGTGCGTTTAAGGAGAGTCACCCAGAGAAAAACATTCTCTCAGGCTTTCACAGAAAGCAAAATAGCCAAGCAATGGCCGTGACTCCTCCCAAAGGCGGACACTAACAACAGTTCTACAAAGTATGGTCTATGGTCCCAAACTTAATCCTGAGGGGATTTGACCCT
>PVJA010051393.1:7500-12862 GCA_004027025.1 Myocastor coypus | reverse complement strand
ACCCTGTCACAAAAAAAAAAAAAAAAAAGACTCCTGGTTCATTTGCACAAATATGCAAATGAGGACATCAACTCATCAGCCCTCTGTGGGCCCCTTCAGAGTATTTGATCCGTTTTGGTCCCTGGGGATCAACGCAGGGCCAAAGTGAAGGTGACCCTGCTGATCGGGGACCATCCCCCATCGCCTCCCATCCTCTTGCGAGCAAGGTGGCTTTATGGGGAGCGGTTACGGGCCCACGCTGATCTCTTTTCTTTTCCACGCTGATCTTTATCCTTCTCTCCCTTTCCCTTCCAGAAGGATTTGCCCCTGCCCCGAAAAAGCAGCAGGTGAGCTAGGGGACGGCTGCTTGGGGTGGGCTCCTGGTGGCGCGAACGAACGCGCGGCAGCGCCCCCTCCCGGTGGCTGGGCCGCAGGGCGCGCGCTCCCCTCCTCTCCCTCCGCTCCCTTCTGGGTCCCCTCCCTCCTTGGCCGCTGCGGCTGCAGCCTCCGCCCGGCGCTCGCTCCCCGCGCTCGCTCCCCGCGTCGCCGCACCTGCCACCATGTCGCCGCCGCCGGGTCATGTCTGACTCGCTCTGGACCGCGCTTTCCAATTTCTCGATGCCCTCCTTCCCCGGCGGCAGCATGTTCCGTCGCACCAAGAGGTAGACCCGGGCCCGACCCCCCAACCCTGCCCCTGTCCCTGCTCCCTCCCCGGGTGCTGCAGCAGGGCGGGGCCAGGATGCTCCCTGCAGTTAGGGTCGCGCGTGGCCTCCCGCCAAGGCCGGGGCCCAAGGGTGGGGTTCGCGCGGGAAGGGGCGCCGCGTGGGGGGCACGGGCGCCAGGCGGGGCTATTGCGCCTTTGTCTGGGCGCTGCGGGTTCGGTGGCCTGGCCCAGAAGGGTGGGGGCCCGGCACCTGCGGAACAATAGCCGCAGCCCCCACACCGGTGTCCAGGGCGCTGATCTGCTCCGTCACTGAGGCCGGGGAGGGAAGGGGCCGCAGTGCTGGGGGCTCTGCTTCAGGAGCTGGGCTATGGCAAGCTGGAGGAAAACGGGGTCTTTTTGATGGCACAGACTTCCCCATGAACACACCCTTACACTGAAAATAGTGGCACACAGCGACGCATGGGACATGATGTCACACACACACCCCAGCCCTAGTGGCCCAGATACGCTGGCAGGCGCCCTGCACACCCAGCACTGCAGTCCACTGCATGGCGGCCACGGGTCACAGTCTTGCACACCCAGACTCAGGAACCAGCACTGCGTATGACTGAACTGTCACCACAGACACAGCTGTGCCATCCAAGTTCACACCGGCAGCTCCACGACTCGGATGCGCTACTTAGGTGTTTAATCTGTGGTGTTGTACGAACAGCAGAATAAACAAGAAACAGGCGAAGTCACACTGGATCATACACTGGGGAATCAGACATGGCTGCCCTCTCAGACCTGTCGAGGGTCACAAGGTTTAATGTCGCCAATAGACATGGGACCAGGTCTTGCACACACTCAGGATGCTGCACAGTTATTACCCATGGAGTAAAAATCATGCGTCATAAACAAGTCACAGCACATGTAGTCAGAGACAAACCAAGCTCTGCACTATCATACAGACATGCAAGCTATGTTGCACACACCGTCACCTTTGGATGCAGCCAGTACCACACCATGGATGTCTTGTATGAACACACACCCTGCATGTCACTCTCAGGCCCAACGACACAGACTCTGGATCCCAAGAGTAGGATCACCATGACTATAACATCAAGTGGCCCTGCTCCACTGGGACACACATCTACACTGGGGTATCTCCCATGCAGGCTGTATGTGTGCCCCTTTTGTACACAGCACTGTGAGGCATCGTCCTGCACTCAGTCCTCGTGAGGCACTTCTCAGCTTGCGTGGTTAGGAGAGAATGAGGATCTGAGAGGGGAAGGTGGCTCCTAGCCGAGGAACTCACTGGGCCGCGGCCTGCTTGGTTTTCCTGCAGCTGCCGCACCAGTAACCGGAAAAGCCTCATCTTGACCAGCACTTCACCCACACTTCCCCGACCCCATTCACCGCTTCCGGGCCACTTGGGTGAGACAGTTGGGGCAGTAATTGAGGCTGTGGGTCAGGTTTGGGAGGCGTGGCTAAAGCAAGGGGTGTGGCCATGGGGCAGGAAGGGGTAACCTAGATTGGACAGGGGAGATGTCACATACGTGTGGGTGTGGTCAGTAAGTAGAGTCTCAGAGGATCTGGATTGGATGGGGCAGGGCAAGGAGGAGGAGCCATAGATGAAGGGCGGGCCCAGAGCCAAGTGGGCGTGGCCTACCAAAATACAGACTGGACCAAAGACTGCGGTAGGCACAATGGGATTACCCTTCACCCTACACCTAAAGCACCCTCTCTTTCCACCACAGGTAGCAGTCCCCTGGACAGTCCCCGCAACTTCTCCCCCAATACCCCTGCCCACTTCTCCTTTGCCTCTTCCCGAAGGTGAGTCCCTCCCAGAGGGCCCAGAGCACTGTCTGGACCCTCCTCACCCACCATCTGGGCGGCCATCTGTTCTCCTCCTAATTGCACCCAAGCTGGGATCTGAAGGGCCCAAGAATGGCCCCTAGGTCCCCGCAGGGAAGAGATCCCAGATTTCAGGGCGGGACCTATAGCAGAGCGGGACCAGTCGCTGGTGTGGAATACAGAAGCGGGTGGGGCCTCTTTTGCAGCTGGAAAGAAAACGCGTGGGCTCTGGGCTCGGGGTCTTCCTAGCCTTGTGTGCCTGGCCAGGCGTTTCCATAGCAACAGGACAGGGTAGCCGAGAGGAGAGACGCAAGCTCAGACAGCACGAAGCCCATCGAGGATGATCCCTAAAGTGGGGAGGATGGCCAGAGCTATTTCTCAAGGTCCCAAGAGGAGGACTCTCAGGTTTTCTTGGAGGTTCTCTGAGTGCTTCCGGAATACCCGTCCAGGCATTTTCGGGGGAGGGGGGCTTTGATGCAATTGGAGTTGGCAGAGAGGTACTCCACTGCATTTTTGAAAAACTTCCTGGGCTTATGCTGGGGTGGACGGATATCTTCTTTTGAACTCTATTCATTCTAAAAATGGTGTTTAAACACCTGCCATGTTCTAGGAGCTGGAAATTGGGGGTGTCATGCACCTCGGTGCCCTGTTTCTACCTGCTGTGTGGGTTGGGAGGGGCAGGGCAGAGAATAGGACAATGAGGGCTGCGGCGTCACAGGGCTAAGGAGACAGACGGTGGTCCCTGTGGAGGGGCGAGCAAGGGTCCTTGCAAGCGTGGGATTTAGCTGAGGGAAAAGGGAGCCGTAGCCTGGCTCCATGGTTTGTCCTGCTGTTTCCTCTGCGTGGTAAAAGGGCCAAGCCCAGACACACTGGGCAGGAGGTAATAGAGTGTGTCTGCAAGGATGTGTGAGCGTGTGACATTGTAAGTGTGTCCCTGGGAACGTGCAATGGTGTGCATGAACCTGTGTATGTCTGCAGATTTGTAAACGCGTGTGTGACTGAGACACTGTGGGCGTCTTTGTGTTCGTGTGACTGAGTGTGTGGCCGCGTGGGAGTATGAATATGTGACAGCAAGCAAGAGTCCTGAATGCGTTTTCATGAACGTGAAGATGTACGGCATGTGTGAGATGGCGTGTGGGGGTATGTGTGTGTTTCTGAGGGTGACATTTGCATCCACATGTGTGAGTGTTCCTGCTGAGAAGTCATCTCTGCATGTTGGGTGCTGGCGGCGTCTGGAAGTGTATGACTGCCAGTCTGTGACTGTGGCCACACTATGCACACTCACAGTGGTGTTGTGGCTGTGAGAGTGTGTGGACACAGGATGGTATGGAAGAGGGTGTCTTAGAGGAGGGGTCTTCCTGGAGAAGATGCTAGGATCAGGGGGACTTCTGGGGTCCCTGGAAATGACTTCCTTGAGTGGCTTCTCCAGTCACTCAGGAGCTCCTCTGAGGGCTTTTTTGTGTTAGGAGGGACTAGGAGTCTCGACCTTGCTGCAGGATCCTTGCGCTGGCCTGAAAGGTGATCTTTCTCCTTTTTCCGGAGTTACAGCATAGTTCGGCTGTGGCTCCCCACACCCTTCCCTGGGGCCATGGCTGGTGATTTATCTCAGGCCCCAAGAAATGGTGGGAGTGGTGTGGCCCTGCAGGCGCTGAGTTCTGGGCTGGGTTCCAGGGCTGACGGTCGCCGCTGGTCTTTGGCCTCACTCCCTTCCTCTGGCTATGGCACCAACACACCCAGCTCTACTGTCTCGGTGAGTGTGGCAGGTGGGGGCACGGTTGGGTGGGCAGAAGCTGTGGGGGTGCACTTGAGGAGAGACCGGGGAATCTACATGTCACCACAAAATCCTGACTTCTGCCTTCAACATGTCTTCGTGGGCATCCTGCTCATTTCTGGCTTGACAAATGATGACGGTACTGTCAGTGAGTCCAGACCCTTGCCAAAGTGTGTGCAGCAGGCCAGGGCCGGGTGGTGGGCTTTGCCTGGAGTCCATTTCCTCACCCTGTGAGCCAGTGACAAGCCCTCCATCTGACCCCTTCTCTCTCTGCCTTCCTCTCTGGTTCCTACTTCCCTCCTGCAGGCAGGGATCGGGTGACTGTCACAGAGTGGGGTGACAGAACTCAGCCATAAGGGGTCATCAAGAAAGGGTTCCTAGAGGTTGCAATGAAGCTAAGTCACAAGGACAGCACAGGTGTGACAGGTAGAACAGAGGGAAGAAAGGTTTGGGGTAGAGGAACAAAGAGTAGAAACCCTTGGAGGCCCCAGCAATCTTGCTGCATTTGAAGTTGAAAACTGACTTGTACGGCTAGAGCTTTGTGTTGGGGTGGAGGTAAGAGTAGCACTGGGACCCAGTGGCTGGACCCTGGAGGAGCTATGGCATTACTGGACTTTGGTTGTTTTTGTTTTTCTTTTGGTTTGGTTCTTTTTTTTTTTTTTTTTGAGATAGAATCTCAGGGCCCAGCGGGATAGCTCAGTGGTCTAAAGCGCCTGCTTGGGAAAGCTTGGGCGGCTTCAGGGACCACAGTTCGATCCCCGGCACCACATGCTGCGCCAGCCCTGCCCTGAGAGCAAGCTGAGCTAGCCATTAAAATGAGTGAATAAACAAAGGTTCTGAAACAAGAAAATAAATAAATAAATAAAAATTCTTAAAAAGAGAGAGAGAGAGAGAGAGAGAGAGAGAGAGAGAGAGAATCTTGCCATGTAGCCTAGGATGGCCTTGAACCCTCAGCAATCCTTCTGCCTCAGCCTCTGGAGTGTGGAGATTGTACAGGCATACATCACTGTGCTCTATTGCTTTATACTGTCATATAAAAATTTCAGTAGGGACAGGGAAATACCTCAGTAGAATAAGTGATTGCCTGGCAAACACAAGGGCCTGGGTTCAAT
>PVJA010051393.1:0-5000 GCA_004027025.1 Myocastor coypus | reverse complement strand
CAGAGGGAAGACAGGTTGCCTCCAGTTTGTGGCCCCCCTGGCCATATCCATGTTCCCTTCACCGTCTCCATCTATGGCTTGTGCTATCTACCTCTCTGGCCAGGAATCCTGCCCAGATCCCTAAACCATGAGGCCAGGACCCTGAGGCCCTAAAGGTGGCCCTGCCTGGTGGTACATGCTCCCTCAGCTCTGGTCCAGGGTCCCTGATGGCAGCGGTGACTCTGACCTGTCCTGCCTGCCCCCCAGTCCTCCTGCTCCTCCCAGGAGCGCCTGCACCAGCTGCCCTACCAGCCCACGGTGGACGAGCTGCACTTCCTGTCCAAACACTTCGGCAGCACCGAGAGCATCACAGATGAGGATGGAGGCCGGCGCTCCCCTGCCGTGCGGCCCCGCTCCAGGAGCCTCAGGTAGGCTGGGCCTGGGGACACGTTGGGAAGGGGGCTGATTTTGTTTGGTGTAGTCGTTTTCTTGAGATAGGGTCCTACTACATAGTCCAGGCTATCCTGGAATATACTACATAATATAGGCTGGCTTCACACTTGTGATCTTCCTGCCTCAGCCTTCCAGAGTCGAGGTTACAGGCATGCACCAACATTCCTGGCTGAGGTCTGAGGATTGTGGATGCAGGGACCCAGAGGCCACCTCAGAGGCGGCCGCTGGACAGGATCAAGTTCTCTCCTTGCAGCCCTGGCCGCTCCCCCTCCTCCTACGACAATGAGATCATCATGATGAACCATGTGTACAAGGAACGGTTTCCCAAGGTGAGGCTGGCGCCCCCTGGTGGCCGTACAGTGCGATGCGGCTCTGGGCGCCCCCTGGTGGCCGAGAAGCGCTGCACAGACTTCAGGTCTTCCCAGGCTGGTCACTGGCCCTTCTGGGTTCTTCCAGGCCACCGCGCAGATGGAGGAGAAGCTGCGTGACTTCGCACGTGCCTACGAACCTGACAGCGTGCTGCCGCTGGCTGACGGCGTGCTGAGCTTCATCCACCACCAGATTATCGAGCTGGCCCGGGACTGCCTGACGAAGTCTCGTGACGGGCTCATCACCACCGTGTACTTCTTCGAACTGCAGGAGAACCTGGAGAAGCTGCTGCAGGACGTGAGTGCAGAGGCCCTGCATCTGCACCCCAAGTGAGGTCTGGCCCTGCCCCAGACAGGGGGTCCCATTACTGCCAGGTGTGGTATGGAGCTGAGGATCTGCGGGGGACAAGAAGCACATGGACCCTGGCTTAGGGCTGGGGGAGGCCAGGCTTTGACCTCCTTCCTTTCCTTCAGCTCTTTACACAAATGTCCAGCATACAGTAGGCACTCAATAGGTGTTGGCTGGATGAACAGAGGGAAGCCAGGCATAGTGGTGCATGTCCGTTATCCCAGCACTAGAGAGGCTGTGGAGGACCAGGAAGATCACCATGAGTTTGAGGCCAGCCTACTTCTGTAGGGAGACCTTGTCTCAAAAGCAACAATGAAATACATAAGTGAATGAAATAAATCAAGGTCGTGGCCATGGATACTTACTGAGAGCACTGAAGATGTCCCTGCCCAGAGAGGCCTGGGAAACATGGGCATCTGGGACTCAGTGACATCTGTGGACACTTAGGACTGCAGAACAGAAGGGCCAGGGGCCTGGGTAGGATGTCGGAGTTCCTTTGTGAAGTCCAGCAAGATCTCCCTAAGCATCTGACAATGACACTAAGGCAGTGGTGACAAGCCAGAGGTGCAGTGCAGAGAGAGGTGGAGAGAACTGTGCCGAGCAAAGCGTGGGCTGAGGCCCTGAGGCAGGAGGAGAGCGCATGCCCCACAGCACTGTGGCCACACGGTGGTGCTGTGGAGAGCAGGTGGAGCTAGGGAACTACTGAAGAAGCCGGGGGGGGGGGGGGTGGCGATTTTGAGCTCCAGACCCAGACCAGACCCGAGGGGCAGCAGGTTAGTGTTGCTTTGAGCTTTAGTGTCAGATCTAGGTTTCAGTCTGTACTCTACCATTAGGAGCACAGGATTCAGAGCAAAGACACCAGATGGTCAGGGTTTACATGTCTTCCTGTGTGGCCTTTGCCATGCTGTGGAAACCCTCGGTGCCTCAGCTTTTGTAAAAATGGGATTCAATGGTAAGCACTGTGGAGCCGGGTGTGGTAGCGTATGCCTATAATCCCAGTGCTCAGGAGGCTGAGGCAGGAGGATCAGTGCGAGTTCGAGACCAGCCTGGGCTACAAAAGTGATTTCAAGGCCAGCCTGAACTGCATAACAAGACCCTGTCTCAAACACACACACACACACACACACACACACACACACACACAAAAGGGTAAGTGTTGTGATGCATGCCTGTAGTGCTAGCACTTGGGAGGTTGAGGCGGAGAATTATCACAACTTTGAGTCCAGCCTAGTGAGTTCAATGCTAGCCTGAAGTATGGAGTGAGACCCTGCCTCAAAAAGAAGAGACAGACACAGACACAGACACAGACACAGACACAGACACAGACTGACAGAGAGAGACAGAGAGGCAGAGAAACAGAGACAGAAACAGAGCCAAACAGAGAGAGAGAAATAGAGAGACAGAAACATAGACACAGAGAGGGACAAAGACAGACAGAGAGACAGAGACAGACAGACACAGAGAGAGAGAGAGAAGAGTCTGCTGGGTGTGGTGGTGCACAACTGTAATCCCAGCTCTTGGGAGGCTGGAAACAGGCAGGTCACTATAAGCCCAATCTAGTAGTGAGACCCTGAATACTCTGTAGACCCTTCCCTAAAATACAAAAAAGGAAAAAAGATAAATTGAACCTAGGGCCTGTGAGATAGCTTAGCAGACTAAGTGCCTGTATATGAAAGCACAGGGACTGGGGTTTGAACACGCTGGGCAATCAGGCGCACTGAGCTGGCCCCTAAGTCTGGGCATGTGTACACCTGTAATCTCAACACTGAAGAGGCTGAAAACAAGAGGATCACTATGAGTCTAAGCTAGGTAGTGAGACCCTGTACTAAATACATTAAAAAAAAAAAAAAGAGCCGGGCGTGGTGGTGCACGCCTGTAATCCCAGCACTTGGGAGGCTGAGGCAGGAGGATCAGTGTGAGTTGGAGACCAGCCTGGGCTACAAAAGTGAGCTCAAGGCCAGCCTGAACTGCATAGTGAGACCGTGTCTCAAAAAAGAAAAAAAAAAAAAAAAAAAAAGATAAGTTGAACTGGTGACAGTTTTAGGATTGTATTTGCTACAACCCTTCTTATTTAGTGCCCTCATAGTTACCATGATTATTCTTTCTGTGGTCTGGCCCTCGGCTTTCTCATCCATACAATGGGATGGTACCACCAATTCATGCCTCATGAGCTGGGATGGGGCCTGGCTGGAGCTGGCAGCCATGGCCCAAATGCTTCTTGTCCCCACGACAGGCTTATGAGCGGTCTGAGAGCTTGGAGGTGGCCTTCGTCACACAGCTGGTGAAAAAACTGCTCATCATCATCTCACGCCCTGCAAGGCTGCTTGAGTGCCTGGTGAGGTGGCTGGGCCGGCCAGGGGTCACAGGGGGACCCCCAGAGGCCCAGGCAAGCACGCCTTGTCCTGCCCCAGGAATTCAACCCGGAGGAGTTCTACCACCTGCTGGAGGCGGCTGAGGGCCATGCCAAGGAGGGCCACCTGGTCAAGACTGACATCCCGCGCTACATCATCCGCCAGCTGGGCCTCACCCGGGACCCCTTTCCAGGTGCGGCTAGGGCTCCTGGGGATGCAGGGGCATGGCCAGGTGCCTGGGATCACTATCCCTCCTCTCTAGATGTGGCCCACCTGGAGGAGCAGGACAGCGGGGGCTCAAACACACCTGAGCAGGATGACCTCTCCGAGGTAAGGCCACACTGGGCCCACGCCCTGGGCGCTAGCTGGGCACCAGCTGCTGTCTGCCTCCAGCTAAGTGGGCCTCACTTTCCGCATCAGTAAGATGAGCTTACTAATGGTTCATGCTGTCACGGGCAGGGACACATGCCTGTACCCACAGCACTCAGGAGGCTGACGCAGGAAGATTGCCGCGTTCAAAGCCAGCCTGGACTATCTACCATATTTCTCTAAAAATGAGCTAGGGTCTTATATTAATTTTTGCTCCAAAAGATGCAATGTCTCATTTTTTCTCATGTACAACAACCTACATTTATTATGCACAAGAATCTACCTTTGTGCCATCTGCTTTGGAACACTATCGTGTCTTTCCCAGACCCAAATTCCAGCCTGACTCTCTGGTGACTCCATTGCTGTGGAACCACCAGCCATGACTTCTGGAGTGCCTAGTGAGGTGGCCAGGCTGGTCAGGGGTCACAGAATCAGGTTGCGATTCGGTCCGCGCCACTTTTTCCCAGTGCAGCGACAGCGCGGCCCTCCTGATCTTAGCTCGTGAATTCCTTGCCCAAGTCATGGCCTCTTGTAGGCTGCTTCACAGAGCTTCCTCTTTTGGGGGACTTCTTTGGAGACAGGGTCTCGCCATGTAGTTCAGCCTGGCCTTGAGCTCGCTTTGCAGTCCAGGCTAGTCTCGAACTCAGTACGATCTTCTGCCTCAGCCTCTAGAGGGCTGGAGTCACAGGCATGTGCCACCACACCTGGCACAAAGCTTCCGTTAAATCGGGTGTTTACTGAAAGCTTCCGAGAAGGAAAAGGCAACATAAATGAGGCCAGCTAGGAATGGAGGTCGGCACGAAAGAGACAGAAGATCTCAGGTGCGGAATCCAGAGATCGTTTCTGTACGCCGCATGCGAGCATTAAGCACGCCCGTCAGGGCCCTCAACACTGACTCAGGAGTTCAAGGGAGGCGCAGCGCGTGCGCTCCACACCCAGGGCACAGGGTGCCCAGGTGCCACAGCTGCGCCTGCCCTTGCGCTCCCCATGCTCATCTGTGGGCCGTGGAGGGCGCCCGCACTCTGCTATCATTTAAGTATTACTGTCAGTAACGTAATTTATTCATGATTAATTAATTTCGTTTTATAATTCAGCATTCCATCTGGCTGATAATCTTTCTTTTTTTTTTTT
>PVJA010051392.1:0-12849 GCA_004027025.1 Myocastor coypus | reverse complement strand
ACTTTACAGTTCAGTCTAGTCACATTGACCTTTCAGGTATTCTCTAGCCTGTCAAGCTGGCTGCTGGCTCAGGCCTGTGGACCTGATGCTCCTTTCATATGGATGATCTTCCCCACAAGATTCATAGCCTGTTCCTTTCCTGCTTCAGTGTCACCCAAGCAAGAACAATGTTCTCACTTGAGAGATCTCCCAGCAATATTACCTCAAAAATTTTTATGCTACATTTCCCTACCTATCTCTGTTTGTCTTAGAACATCAGCAATTTTATTCCATGTGTATACGTGTGTGTGTGTGTGTGTGTGTGTATGTGAGCGCATGAAGGAAAAGGACTTTTTCTGTTTTGTTCACTCTTGTATCATAAATGCTCACAAGATATTTATCAGGTCACATAATCAGAGGACCTGGAGCTCAATCTTGTTCAGCTGGCAACCTTGCACAAAGCTATGGTGGATTATGTTAACTTCTCCTCCTCAATAACCTCCTTCATTCATTTTATATTTTGTACATGGAATTAAACTCAGAACCTTTTGTTTGCCAGGTAGGTGCTTTTGTCACTGAGCTACATCCCTCACTTCAGAACTTGATTCTGGGAGACTGTTAGTTAAGGTTCCATGAGATAATCAAGACAAAAAAAAATGAGCTGGAACAATATAAACAATATAAATCAATTGCTGACTATGGAGTAAAATGTCTGGCTATTTGGTCGCATGTAAAGAGATATTGTGGTTGCCAGGCACATACATGCATGGGTACAGCTAATTATTATTTACTTAATTTATAAACTTATAAGACTTTTCTATTCAGAGTCTGGATCTAAAAGGATTATCAAGAAGATAAATACATAATCTATTTATGAACACTTGTTTCCATAGTTTTTCTCTCTCTCTTTCCCTCCCTCTGTCCCTCCTTCTGTCCCTCCTTCTGTCCCTCCCTCCCTTCCTCTCTCTCTTTCTTTCTCTCCGGAACCAGAGATTGAACTCGGGCCCTTGTGCCTTCCCAGGCAAGCGCTTATTCTACTGAGTTGTTTCCCCAGCCCCTCCATAGTTTTAAACAGGTTTTTTTTATGTTAAGCTCTCAGATAGAGGTGAACTGTACCGATGCTTTCAGGAAGAGGCCGCACCAGCAGAGGCAAATTGCTCCTGATTTCAAAGGATCTGTGTTCCGTTTTGAACAGCCAAGTTCAACAACAGCTATACCTATTGATTCTAGGACCTACTGAGGCTTATCATCTTAAGAGTGCTGTACTCAGTAATATGATATAGATGTATATTCCTTTGTAAGACAATAGAATGAAGTTGGAAGAGAACTAATATTTACAAGATGAATATCTTGCCTGGACAAAAAAAAAATTGAAAATCAACAAAATATAGAAAGACATAAAGTAAAGAGCATAATTGAGATCCCTTTGGCAAAGCGAGGTGATCCAGGATGCTGGTTGTAATGAGTGTTGTGTTGATGGAGAAAAGAGTACCATGAGCTTCAAAAGAAGGAGGAGTCAGAGATGATAAAGAAAAAACTGGGAGAGGGTGACATTCTGGAGAGCCAGAGAAGACAGCATTAAGAGGACACATGATTGATCATTGATGCCACATGCTGCTGAACTGAAGGAGATTTAAAATAACCCTAGAGGGGGCCTGGCGGGATGGCTCAGTGGTCTAAAGCGCCTTCTTGGGAAAGCTTGGGTGGCTTCAGGGACTATGGTTCAATCCCCGGCACCACATGCTGCGCCAGCCCTGCCCTCAGGGTGGGCTGCGCCAGCCATGAAAATGAGTGAATAGACAAGCAAAGGTTCTGAAACAAGAAAAAAATAAATAAATAAAATTAAAAAAAAAATAACCCTACAGATGCAGCAGAGCATAGGTCACTGAAAGCTTCAGAGCTAGTGTTTCAGGGGGCCAACAGTGATGGAATTTAAGTGGGGCAAGGAGTAGAAAGTGAGGAAACAGAGATTCAGAGCATAGGGAAGGTTTTAGAGAAGAAACACAAGGCAGTAGCTGTATGCAATTGTGTGCAGTGAGGTGGAAAACCAGGACATAAATCCAGTTTTAACTAGGATTAAATTACATTAAGTACCCATATGAACTACTCTGCATTGTCTTTTTTTTTTTTTTTTTGTGGGACCGTGGTTCAAACTCACAACCTTGCACTTGCCAAACAGGCACTTGTGCAACAGAACTACCTCCCCAGCCCTGCATTGTCTTTTTGGAGCTTAAATGTAAATTCATAAACTTTTTTTTTTCTTTTCTAATTTCGATAAAAACCTCCCAAAAAAGTTCATTTATAGAAGATAGCTATGGAAACTGTTTTATTACAAGTCTATCTCTGCTTTAGGTTGTAAGGAGTATTATTCTTTTATCTGATTTTATCCTCATAAGATCTTCAAATGAGGTAAACACATCAGAATTATTGCGATCTCATGAGTGTGTAAACTGAATCATTGAGATGTTCATGAGAAAATTGACATGAGTCAAAATTTCTAATTCCCAGAACATTGTTCTTGCTATTCCTTCTACTTTTCCTTAGAAGATAGAAAGATTATGCATGACTGACATCTGCTTAACTTGGAATGACTGCCGCTTCCTCCCCCTTTACTACCATTAATTAGAAGAAAAGCATTAGCTGTCATCATTGCCATAACTGAGTTTACAAAGACTTGTGAAATATATGACCTCACAAAATTAAAATTAAATTTTCATAGGCATGTTGGGCTGATCTTCCAACACTATGTCACCAGGATACAGTATTTCTTTTCAGGCATACTGGCTAATAACTTTATAGAGTGTTCTTTGGTTGGGTTTATCTGACGTTTTCTTGAGTGTACATGAAATTTTTTGGAAGAACATCACAAAACCATGCTGTGTTCATCTTAGTGCACCATAGAAGCTGGCATATGATAGCCAATAATCTTTTGCTGGTGAACACTGTGATCACTTGGGCCAGGTGTCTACCAGCTTTCTACTGTAAATTGACTGGTTTTTCTTTTATTTTAGTAAAATTTTATAGCAAGATCCTCTGGGACTATGTAAATAACCTTTTCATTATGATTTTACCTATTAGTTTTTGCAGCCATAAATGATTTTTTCTGTAACAATTATTATTGTGGCATTTACCTAATAATAATAATTTTCTATTATTAATTTGCTAATATTTCCAATACATCTATTATTTTTTCCACATTTATTGAAACTAAATCTATTTTCCTTAAGAGGCTTAGGAAAGATCAATGCTTTCTTCCTATTTGTGTATTTCTATAGTTGATTTTTATCTTTTAGAATTTATAGAGTGTAGTGGTTGACACATTATGTCAACTTGGCTGAATGACTCAGAGGCCCAGTTCCCTGTTAGTGGGAGCCCCACTCTGGGGTACAACTGGTTCCTCCCTGGAGCGTGACCAGGGCCTGCCTAGGATATGATTGGCTCCTCCCTAGAGTGCAATCAAGGGCCCATCTTGGGGTATGATTGGTTCCACCCTAGGGCACAATGGGCCCGCGTCAGAATGACTGAGCATGAAGAGATTTTTTAAAGGGCTGAGGAAGGAGTCAAGGCTTTACTTTGTCAGAGAAGCTTCAGTCCTGGATTTCAGCCTAGACTTCATCAACTGACTTGCAGTGCAGGCTATTCAGCCTCCAGCTTGGATCTTCCTGCCATCCGTCCCAGACTCTTCAGCGTCCGTTACAGACACTTAAGTTTTCCATTGCAGGCCCATCAGCCAATGGATAGATTACACAGAGTGCCACCGTGAAGTCCAGGCCTTGGGATTGAATTCTTCAGTCTGGAGTGTGCAGACACCCTCTGCATGCTTTCTCATCTGACTCTGTGGCTTACTACTGTAAGCCAATCTTATAATTCCTTATAGATTGTATATTTTGTGTTAATATCCATTCCTTATATCTGTTCTGTTCCTCTAAGTAAAACCCTGACCAATACATAGAGTAACTGCTTTTTAAAAATCAATAGAAAAGATTCTTAAAACTGGCCCTTGTGTAATTTGATAATTCCTTTCTTTCTGGTCCCACAAAAAGTTCATGTATTTTTCTAGCCCAGAAATCAACATTTTTCTATAAAGGTCTGATTACTTTGGGAAAACAGTACTTAGAATCCAGCACTGGTGTGACACCTCGGCTGAAGGAATCTTAGCAGAGATGTCTAGGAAGCAGATGTGTGTCTGCTCTATTCACACATGAATGCACATGTCTATTTTTATCTAGCTATGTATATGCTAAAAAGTATAAGTTGATACTGATACTTGACTTCCTTTAGTGTCATAAAGTTCCTTGTGACTTTATTTATGAAACATCTATCATATACTGTATCTCAATGATAGAATTTCCAGAATAGCCAACCTATACATTTATGAAAAACACATTTATGAATCACAAGTAAAATATTTAAGTACAACTATTTCTATCTGTATCTCCTAAGCATACCAACACAAATTTACTTGGATGAGTTCCTTTTTTTCCCCTTTAGTGTGACTATGGTATTAACTTGTGATATGGTACCTTTGTTTTTTACTGTTTGTGTTTCATTTTGCCAACCCACCAGAGACAGAGTTCCTAATTTACTTATCCTCTTCTATTCATTTTAGGGGGCATGAAGCACAATTGGAGTTCTAAGAAAATATATTCAGAAATCTCATTTCGTCCTACCTCTCTGCTCCCATTCCCACCATCTTTCCTTTTCACTCCAACCAACCTCTGTCTTCTTTTTACATGAAAATGAGTACACGTAACACTTTTAGGCTTAGCCTTACTTCATATATCTTAGAGTCTACTCTGTAGTTCTACCTGTGGTACAGATAAAGAGACTTAAATAAGTTAAATAGACTATAGGGTTACACACCTAAGAAGGGCTAAATCTGTGATGTAGGCCCCAAATACATACACCTTTATTGCATGACAGATTCTCATAGCCTTGGCATATTCTTGAGGGATTTATAGGCTCTTTGAGCTCTCCTGGGTCACTGTAAAAATTATTGCAGGTATGTTTGGAGCTAGCTGGATGGCCACTGTACAATCAAGGGCTAATGGGAATTTTCACTGTGCCTAGGGCCTGAAAACCATGCAGCTGCCCACAGAGAGTGCCATCTACACTGTCACAGAAGAAATCACAGACAGAAAGCAGTTACCTGGCAGTGGCCTTGGTTTGTAGTTCAGGGAAGGCAGCATGTCCCTGTACCACGTGCTCTATCTAAAAGCAAGAGAGTATGGTTAGTGTTACAGCTTTTCTAATCTATGTTTAAATGAAAAAAAAGATTTATAATCCCTGTTTCTTTTATCTCTTTTTCACAGCACAGAATCCAGGAACATAGTTAAAGTGCTAATTCTATAGGACTGTCTCAGTTCTATCAGAAATCTAGCTTTGCTTAGCCTAGTACCAGACTCCTGAGTTTATAAAACAAAGAACTGTATGCATAAAACAAGTTTAGAGAGAAAAGGAGCAGCTCTTGCAATGAGGTGGTAGTAGCAGATAAGATCCGATCTGACAATAAGGAGAGAGGAGGAAAGGAAAATTCACGTTACTTGGTGTGGGGTCCATCTGTAAGAAACAGTGTCTTTAGATACATCATTTCCCCTTCTGATATGGGCTGTCACCCAGGGTTATGTCACGCCTTGAATGACTTATACACTGTACACATAGAGGGGGCATCTCTGACAGAGGGGAGGAGTGAGGCAGGGATCCCAGTTAAATAACTGCGCACCTTCAGGTATGTCAGAAGAACTTCCTAGACTGAGAGGTTGTTATAGGAGAAACTAGGACGGCTCTCCAAGGACAGGAATGTCTGCACTGGGCAAAGGCCATATTCCTGTCTGGAGTCCTGTGTCTGGGATCAAGTTTCTAATCTCTGTGGTGTCTCGAAACAAAACAGTATGTACTGTGCATCAGGAACATCACTGATTCCCATGTCCTTTTCTGTGGGCTGACACAGGGCCAAGGCTGTGCTGGAGTCTCCAAACCTAATGTGTATATTTTGAATGTTTACTTGAGTTTCAAGGACTTTAAAACAACCATTTTGAGGGGTTTATTTTCATTCCAACTATGAGCAGATGGGTTATTTTGGCCTCATGGAGATAAAGAGCAAGAAGGTTTGTTTTCCAGCCACAGGACCAGACATGGGCTCTGGCTCTGATTGTCACTAGCTGGAAGACTTTGAAAAAGTCACTAAGTTGCTTTGAACTGCTATAGCCCCCTTACCCTGCTGCTCTCTTTCTGCGAAGAAGTAAAGTACATCTACTATGATGCACCAGTGGTATAAATAATATGATAAAATAGCTCTCACCATAGCAGCACTGAGTTAACATTATATACACATTCTTTCACTCATTATAGAACTCCCATGAGAAAGGTACTATTCTTCACTATGAATATGACAAAAGCAGAGTGGCACAGGGCAGAGAACAACCATTCATGGTGATGGCAAGAGAGCAAAGGGAGTGGCAGCACCTTAGGCAGCTAACTAACCGCTCTCCCTTCCTTACACTGTAATGCAGATGAACTCCCCCCACCTACATACAGCAACCACACACATAATAATCACAAACTCCAGAAGCCCCTCCAGAACTCCAGGAAGTTTTGCAGGGACACCTACACACAAACCGTAACAGCCTAGACTCTGGAAACACAGTGAAAAGTAAAAAATACACATAAAACATAGTAGCACAAGTAAGAGATCAGTTATTCAGCAATTACTTTAAAGACATTAAGACAGTTGTGAAGAATAAGGGAACTGGCATGTTACGGGAACCCAGTACATATCTGCAGGATGACTGAGCAGTGTGGGCATGCTGCATGATCCGGGAGCACCTCACAGTTCTCTGGGCTACCTGCCATGTGTTCCAGTGGTATCTTATTTGTGCTGGGTACACCCTGCTCACAGTAAGTGTATGTTAAATCTGAAGATAAGCAAAGTGGCAGAAATATGGTGACTTTGAAATTGAAAGATTGGTGCCTATGATCTTTGGGTCTAAGAGCAAGTCCTGTAGCTATATTAATCCTGCATTTTTATTTTCTATATCCCTGATTCTTAGACAACTATGGCTTTGCTGAGTTGGAATAGAATGCCTCCCCTCCAAGACTGGCCAGCTTCTGGATAGGGAGGACACCCAACTCAGAAGAGGCCCTTTTTCCTGTATAGACTAACCTAGAGCTCACAGTGCATCACTTCTGTCCTCAGTTGGCTTTCAGAACACTCATCTCCTGCTGTAATCAACGTGGCCAGATGCAAGACAGGGTGGACAGATGTTTACCCTGAGAGCCTACTGCAGTTATTCAAGTCAAGCAACACCAAACCCGCTCATTAATTTGCCTATTCTTCCTGTAAACACCAGAGTAAGGCTCTGGCCTGAATCTTCTCCTCTTCTCCTTATGCCTCTGCCTCTTGAGGGATCCTTTTGATATAGCGCCACCTGACATGATGGCCTTCTCACCTACTGAACTAAGAGTAACAAACTATCTTTTTAAATTGTAGCTATCTCATAATTTCACCATATATGAACAATAAGAAAGCCTACATTTTAGAGCATAATAAAAATAACTTCGTAAATAGATATGGCTTCAACTTAGCAGTCTATAAATATCTTTTGTGTAAACTCTCTGAGACTATTTCCTACAACTGCAAAGTGGGGGATAAAATGTGCTTTCAGGGAAGATCCAGGGAGGATCTGGTATTTCAGTTCATAGCACCTAAGATAAAAGAGGGGATGACCAAAGTGGTAGAAGTGTTTTGGAGAACAGGATTCAAAATGGTCAGCTGCACTTTTTGTTTCCCAGCTCATTTGGTGGTAAAGAGATTCCCTGATTAATAAAGAACAAGCTACCTGTCCAGCTCATTTCAACAGCCAGAGCTGTCCATGCCTGGTCTGTCCTTAGAGCTCAGGTTCTAATATGCATTACACTCAGCACAGTACAGAAGAATACAGTCCCCCCTTGTATGGATGCATCCCAGTGAAATCACCAGATTCACAATGCTGACTATCTTGGCCAAGAGGTTACCTCAGAAATGCAGAAAGAACCAGCTATTTTCTTGTTCCCCAGACCTCTCAGATTTCAGCCTGACAGCAGGCAGATGCTGAGAGTAGGCAAGGCTAAACACTTCTGGTGTAGGAGAACCTGAGTGGGAGTAGGCTAGTTTTCAGGTGTACGTACATGGAAGTCACCTTACAGTAGATCATCTGAGTTGTAGGTCCTTCCTTGGGAAGGTGGCATTTACAGTGGGAACATGGAGAAATGACAATTATTGTAGAGCAAAGCACAGACAGACTGTGACTGTGCAGTGCAACATGCCACCTGTCCTACAGATCTATTTTATCTGGAATACATAATATTTAACAAATGACCCAATACTTGAAACCTTAAAGTCCAGATTCTGGTTCTCTTTAAGAACTGCAGAGTATAAAACACTGGGATGCCAATATGTGCCTACCATGGTAAGTACCCAGTGACAGCCAAGCCCTCCCAAATCTTGCTGCTCAAAGTCTCACCACATCCTGCTATTCCCCATAACAGATATCCAATCTTAGCAATTCATCGCTGTCATTATCAAGCTTTCCCCATAATAGAAATTTATTTCTCTGTGTCCTTTCTTTGTCAAAGGAAGGAATAAGGAGTCAGATCCTAGATTACTGTAAGATGCAAGAGAAACACTGTGTGGCAGTAAAGGAGTATTTGTTATATTTTCTTTTATTTCTTACTCCTTCAGACATCTGAATTTTGACCCTTTCTCTGGCAGACCGGACAAGGAATCATGGGATTTGAGCTAGAGCCTCTCTTGGGTGTGACCTTGGGCAGGCTTGACTATGATTCTCTGAAACAATTACTGTGACAAAGAGCCAAGTGTGTGTAAAAGTAAGGATAAAGAGCTGCACTGTCTAAGAGTTTAGTATTACTGGCAAGGAATTCACAAGGAAAGAAAACATAGCAAATGCACAGCTACAATTTATTTCAAGAAACTCAAATTCAATGGTCTCTTAGCGGAAACAAATCTATCTTACTGCATGATAGGTTTCTTTCCAATTAAATTCAGTTTTATTTACTAATTTTAAGGGTGCTCATCATTCTCCCTTTGTAGTAAAGAAATCCTTAAGCTCAGAGAAATGTTTATGATTTTTTGAGATTGCTTTGTTACCATTTAAATCAATTAATAATATGATCACTTTTTTCAAATCTAAGCCATCTTTAAACTATTTACTTATATAGTCTTGCATGGAATCTAAAAACATTTGTGTGATCTTCATCTTGAAAATTTAAAGAAAGAAGAAAGTATAATATAGACATCTTTGTCTACACTGCTGAAAAAGATGTAAATCCCTAAGATCCCTAAGACCAAGAAATGCTTGTGAGAAACAGTATAAATTCTGTTTTTCTTTTTATAACTTTAATAGAAACTTTGCCAAATATTTTGACACACATTTCTTTTTTTTATTATTATTATTTTTTTCTTGTTTCAGAACCTTTGTTTGTTTATTCACTCATTTTTATGGCCGGCTCAACCCACCCCGAGGGCAGGGCTGGCGCAGCATGTGGTGCCGGGGATCGAACCGCGGTCTCTGAAGCCGCCCAAGCTTCCCCAAGCAGGCGCTTTAGACCGCTGAGCCATCCCGCCGGGCCCCTGATACACATTTCTAATCTTAGCACCCAAGAGGCTGAGGCAAGAGGATTGTTGTGAGTTCAAGATCAGCCTGAGCTAAAATAAACTCAAGAAACATATGAACTGCATATTGAGATCCTGTCTCAAAAAGACCAGAAAGAAAAATCAAGAACAAAACCAAACCAGAAAAAATAAGGCTTTACCAAGGGCAACTTAATTTATAAATGGATAAATTCGGACATAATGCATTCTATAGTCAGCATTATTCACCATCAAAGCTGGTCATTTTGTATTTGCATTTTGCTAATTAATTAGTTTACTTAAGATACTAGCAGTGATTTATGGTTAATTTATAATATTCATTGCTCTAAACACTAAGTGCACAAAGAAAAATAAAAAACAAAGCTCTATCTGCAAAAGAACACAATATACATACATAGAGTTTAGACTAGTAAGATTTTTTATAGATTTAACAAGTGTTAATTATACACCTGTTGATAAAAAACATTAATTTTACAAAGAGGGGACAAAAAAGAGCTCTCTGAATATTAAATCTAAGCTAAGAAATAACAAAGAATAAGGGTCAACAATTTCCAAGTAGAGGGAAGCAAATGTGAAGGCGTTATAGAAGGAAGGAGCATCCTAGAGGAAGTGATGGCAGTCCAGTGAAGCTAGACAGAAACAAGGAAGGAAGAAAGCTGCGTAGTAAGGGTGGGAAGATAGCAAGTGGCCACAGTGAAGGCTTTAGATTCTGTTCTAAGGATAATGGCAAGATACAGTACTGTTTCAGTGGGCAGGGGGAAAAAAAAATCACGAGTCCATTACTGATAATGGCTAACTAGTTCAAATCATGCCAACTATCCCTTGGATGACAGTTATAAGTGCTGATCAAAATACAGCAAATAATTCTCAGGAGACCCTGGAACATGGCCAAATTTAAGTGGAAACTAGAGAAGAATCACTACACAAAAAGAAAAAAAAATAGTTTGTAGATTCCACAGATTTCTGCTTAAGGGTATGCCTAAGCAACACCATGTAACTTGCCATGAAAACACTTGACAGAAATATGCAGTCTTCTTGGTAAGCAACATAAGATCAGAGTTCAAGAAACCACAGTACCTAGAAAGCAAGTTAGGATGGGGTAGGAACTTCACAGGGAGAGAATATGGAAAAACAGCCTATCCAGCACTGTGCAAACAAACGCTACCTCATCTTCAACAACATCTGAATTACATGCATACAGGAACAACATGAATAGCCTAGCTAAAGGCTAACAAAACCCAACACAACCTGACATGGTATTTGTGTAATCCCAGAACTCTGGAGGCTGAGGCAGGAGGATTCCTGAGAGTTCAAGGCCAGCCAAAAGTACATAGTGAAACCCTGTCTCAAAAAGACAACAAAAACCCCCTGCCTCAACAGATTTTACTAGCTGCTCACTATAGGAGATGTATAATTTGGAATTCAGCCAAATAAATCTCCTGGTAAACGAGAAAAATCAATACTCTTCAGAGAAATAAAAATAATCCAGTATCTCTAGACTTTATTAATCAAACGTCCACAATATGACCTCAAATTGTTAGACATACAGAAAAATAGGAAAGTAACCACATTTCATAGAAAAGCCATTTAATAGATATCAAATCGGAGATGAACCACATATAAGAATTAGAAGACAAGGATTTTAAAACAAATAGTTTAACAATACACTTAAGTATAGAAAAGAAATATAATTAATAATCTGGAAATAGCAATGAATAAAGTACTGAAAACGAAAATTCTAGAGTGATAATTATATATAAGATAAACGTATAGCAGACAGGTCTAATGGTCACATCACACAAATAAACAAAATGTCATCATGGATTTAAAATACAGTAGGAGATAGTGGGGGGATTTGAAGATAGAAAGGAGAATAGACAGTGTATAAAAAGATACCCTGTATCTTTTACAGCCCACAGGGTAATAGCCAAAGATTGCAAGTATGTATAACTAGAATCTAGTAGCAAAAGAACAAATGGGATCAAAAGGTATCAAAATACCCCAAATTCCTTCAGGTTTGGTGAAGAGTATCAATTTATAAATCCACGTGGCGTTGACCCAAAGAATAACATATTATAATAAAAACTAATAATTAAAAGAAATTCTTGCAAGCAGCCAGAAAAAAAAAAACTCATCATACAAGTAGGGAAGAATGAAAAACACAGTGACTGACATAAAAAAATAATTCCAAAATACAAAATATCGACATTTTAGATGCTGAAGAAAAAAAGAACCAATCAATCATGTATTCTATATTGAATAAAACTTTCAATATAAAATCAATATACTGAGATAAAGAGAGTATCTTTCTACAGTTGGTCAGCAGTACGAGAAATGCCAAAAGAAGCTTTTTAGTAAAGAGCAAAATTCCAGGTAGAAATGAAAATTTTAAGGCCCAGAAAGATGACGCAGCAGCCTAAGTTTCTGCCTGGCAAGCACAAGGTCCTAAGTTTGATCCTCCTCCAAAGAGACAGTAAAATTTTAAGAATGTAATAAAAGGAATAAAAATGAAAGCAGAAAATTATGCTTGTGTTCTTAGAACTTCCTAAAAAAGATGTATAACTTTTCCTTATAGGATGAATTATGGCCACTCAAAATTTGAATACTGAACTTCCAATCCCCAAAGTGACTGGAGCCTTTATATACAGATAATTTAAGTTGAATAAGATCACAACAGTGGGATTTTAGATCAATACATCTGGGATCCTTATGAAAAATTGAGTTCTCTCCCCTCACCCTCCCTTCTCCTGTCTTTCTTCCTCCCCCCCCAAATATGCAGTCTTCTTAATAAGAAATGTAAGGTCAGAGTGCAAGAAACCATAGTACCAAAGTAAGTTGAGTAGGATCAGGAACTTCACAAAAGAGAGAACACTGAAAAGGAGTTCAGTGTTTGCACACAAATGGTACCTCCCCTCCCCGCCACACACATAAGGCCATGAGAGGTCACAGTGAGAGGTGCCCATCTTCAAGCCAGGAAGACAGCCTTCCCCAGAAAATGTATCTGCTAACATCTGCACATGTACTTGTCACCTCCACATAGAAAGAAAATGCATTTTTGCCGTTTAAGCCACAGTGTGTGGTATTTTGTTATAATAGTCTGAGTATACAAAGACATTACTAGGGGCCAGGGAGATAGCTCCGTGGCACAAGTGCCTGCCTGGCAAGTGCAAGGTCGTGAGTTTGAACCCTGGTTCCCACCAAAAAAAAAAAAAAAAAAAAAA
>PVJA010051391.1:0-12859 GCA_004027025.1 Myocastor coypus | reverse complement strand
GTGCCTTATTTTCTATTCTCAAGAAACTTCTGCTTCATCAGTTTAGACTTAAGGCTCTATTATCAAGTTATTGTAGACTTTGCCATTACTCAATTACAATTACCTCATAATTCTTTTTTTTTTTTTTTTTTTTTTCTTTTTTTTCTTTTTTTTGAGACGGGGTCTTGCTATGCAGTTGAGGCTGGCCTTGAGCTCACTTTTGTAGCCCAGGCTGGTCTCGAACCTGCACCAATCCTCCTGTCTCAGCCTCCCAAGTGCTGGGATTACAGGCGTGAGCCACCACGCCTGGCTTTACCTCATAATTCTTACTATAGCTATGAACATCATCTTTCTCTGTATGCTTCATGTGTTAGCTTTGATTCAACATCAAGTCAAAGATTATCTCATCAAACTTAGCTTCCAAGCAAAGTTATCTAGTGCACTGCAAATATACAGATTGATGAAAAAATCAATCTGTATATTTGACCTTATCATTTTAAACTTTAAAATTTCACCTATCCCTTGCTGGGCGTGGTGGCTCACGCCTGTAATCCCAGCACTTGGGAGGCTGAGGCAGGAGGATTGGTGCGAGTTCGAGACCAGCCTGGGCTACAAAAGTGAGCGCAGGACCAGCCTCAACTGCATAGCGAGACCCTGTCTCAAAAAGACAAAAAAATAAATAAATAAATAAATAAATAAAATAAAATAAAATTTCACCTATCCCACAGGCTGGCCAGATACTTCAGTGAACCAAAACACCTATTTAGGCAGAGCATAGGGACCAGATTAGATCCCTAGCATGCAGTGGGATGGCAGCCTGCCTCCAGAGTGTGCTGAGAAAGGTGACTGAGACTGGGTGTGGTGGTTCCCACCTTATAATCCCCATGCTTGGAAGGCTGAAAACAGGAGGATCACTAGGAGTCTGGATCTCTGTAGTGAGACCCTGTATACCCTCTACTAAATACACTAAAAGAAAAAAAAAGAAGGGCTAGGGAGATAGCTCAGTAGAATAAGTGCTTGCCTGGCAAGTACAAGGTACTGAGTTTGATCCTTGGTACCACAAAAAAAAAAAATTTCACCCATCCCTTCTGTTCCAATTAGCACATCATCAGGACTATAGATTTGAGGTGAAATAACATTAGTTTTTGTTTAAAAGACTGTATTTTATGTACTGCTTTCAATACTGTTTTCCAAAAAAAACCTTGAGATATCAGCTTTCCAGACAGAAATCAAGAGTTAGCAGTATAGTAACGTTTCACAATAATAAAACACAAAATAGTCAGTTTTTGTTATGTAATAGTTAAAAGAATTAAAATTGGGAGTTTCTATTTCAGAAATATCTGGTTTCACATTCAGACATCATGACTTACTACTAGCTATGCAACAGTAGCTAACTCATTTAACATCTCTAAACCTCAGTGCTTTCATCTGTAAAGAGCAGCATTGACCAGCCTCATGGGGTTGTTTTCATAAGATCAATGTATACTCCGTAAACATTATCATTATTCACAAAACTGGCCCATGATTTTCAAAAAAAATCTGTAATTACTTTACAATGAGCATATCTTTTGTTTCCTTAACTGAGAATTTCTTCGTGGAGGTATTCTAAATTCAAATAAAAATACAAACTTCAAATAAAAATTCAGGTTAAAATTTCAGGTACAAATTTCAGATGAAAATATGCTAAGAAAACTGAACTCACATCTGAACCAGAAGCTTTCATCATTGCATTCTGCAAACATTCTTCTTTCTTCCTCTGTTGGAATGTAATCAGCTCCTATGACTTTTCACCAAAGAAAATTGGAAAATATAAAATACCAATAATAAAACCAAAACAAAAATACCTCAGTACAAATTTCAACGAAAGACACTCAGCAATTTTTTCTTTTTAATTAAGCAATGAATCAACTGGCTTACATACTTCCAGCAAACTTTTTTTTTTTTTCTTTTTTGAGACAGGGTCTTGCTACACAATTCAGGCTGGCCGTAAGCTCACTTTTGTAGCCTAGGCTGGTCTGGAGCTCACATCTATCTTCCTCCCTCTGGCTCCCAAGTGCTGGGATTACAGGCGTGCACCACCACATCCAGCCCACTTTTAGCAAACTCTGGCCTCAAACAAAATTTAGTTGCAGTACCTGCTAGTCAAAATTGGCTACACAATATATATGATTGTGTGCAAAATCAAAATGCAGAACCTTTTATTGAAATTACTAAGAATTTCAAGATGGAACCAGTAGAGCTTTAAATCAAGTCTGACTGCCTCATGAATAACAACTGCTACTGTTACTCAGGCAATGAAATTTACTTTACATAAAAAGTGGTTCTAATTATGAATACTTAATATGATAGTTACTGGGAATTGATCTTGGAACTTCTGCATTCGGCTCTCGAAATTCAGCCCGCCCATTCATCTTTCCTGTATCAAAAACACTAGGTATTAGGAACTATCATGACAGTTTGAATACAGATAGCAGTAAAATTACTGGTCTACGTGGCAATTAACACTAAACATTACTACATCTTAAGTAATTTATATAAAAATGCAAACATTAAACCTACTAATTAATTTAGACTATTCAAATTTGGTCAATTAGTTTAAAAAAATTAAAAATGAGGCGTTTTACTATCAGTTATCATTGATGAATGTAAGGCCAAAACCAATGAAACTGACATTTTTTCTTCTTGAAACTGGCTTATGTCACATTATTCTATGTCTTGATCCTTTCAGAAATCTATTCTGAATGGTTTGCATAATTCCTTCCAAAACAAGAAGAACAGTCTGTTTTAATTTCAAAAATAACCAGCAGGAAACATGCAACCTCTTTTTTAAAGCAGTATCCAAAAAAGGAAAAAAAAGACAAAAAACGAACAAAGACATCGTACCCTTCTGTGATTTAAATTCTACAGCAAACTCATCCTCTAATAAATTTTCCGCCCTACCCTCAAATACTAATTTGACTTTTCTACAAGTATATGAGGTTAAAGATGTACATTACTTGAGCTGGCGAGATGGCTCAGCGGTATAAAGCGCCTGCTTACCCCAGCGTAGGCAACCGCAGGGACAGCGGTTTGATGCCCGGCACATGCTGCGCCAGCCCCACCCCAGAGCAGGCTGAGCCGGCCCAAATAGACAGACAAGATATATAGATAGGAGTAGATGTTAGATGTACACCACTCCAAAACAAGTAATTTTTTTTTTTTCATTTACTTGGGCTTTTTAAAATCCGTGCCTCAGGATTTGAGAGATCATCTCGCAGGTAACTATTTTAAAGCTCATTATCAGATCACGGTTTTCATTTTTAAAAATTTACACGAAAGCAGAAAATGATATATCGAGGATGACAATTAAGGTCCTTCCACAATTCATTTAGTAAACATGCTATAATCGAAGGTTCACTGCATGTCAATTCCTTAGGAAAAAGATAGAGGCTAAATTGAACTCACGGATGAAGCCTTTTGCGTACACGACTTACATTTTAAAACAGCATTAGACAAATGCACCCTCTCTTTTCCACCCACAGCATCTTTCCTACAGACTACCAAGACCTCTCTGGCCTTTTAAGCTCTTCATTCCGAAGAAAAATCCTGCAAAGAACCCTCACGGCCTATGACTCCTGCACTCTCCCCGCCAGCCATCGAAACCGTCTCCCACCTGCTCGTAGCGAGCTACACCCCAACACACGCGCGTCACCACAAATCTCTTCCACCCGCACGCCCCAGAAACAACCGCAGTCACCAGCACCCAAGAGCGCGAGGCCCCGAGCGCAGCCAGTCCACCTTCACGGCAGGAAAATGGCGGAAGGGGCCAAAGCAGTGGACACTCGCGCGAAGGGGGCGGTGGACAGGCTCAGGCAGGGCACAACGGGACTGTCTGTGCTCCTCGCCCACCTCCTAAATGCAGCCGTAGGCGACGAAGAGTCAAGCCCAAACGACCTGCGGCAGATGCAAGGGACAAAAACCTAGAGAGGGGGTAGGGAACGAGGAACGCGCACAACTGCGACAAGGGGGAGGGGATAGACCGCGCTGCGCCGCGCCGCCTAGAAGTCACCCAATACAAACTCAAAGTGACTGGAACCCGGAAGCACTAGCTACCTGCGAACGGAAATGACGTCATGCCCCTGGGTTTTGAGCCCCGATCCTGCTTGGCCCAGAGGCTTGCGATGCGCCTGCGCCCGTGTGCCCCGCCCTTCCGCCTTATCCCGGGCCGCGGCGCTAGCGAGCCGCAGTGCGATTGCGCTGGTGGTCTCTCCTCTCCCGGAGCTAGGCCCGGCCCCTTCCTAGGACGGACGCGGAAGCTTTGCGTTTTTGTGACGTAACACGTCGGTCGTCTTGTGATGGTGGCGGGAACGCTCTAGGAGGTCCGCTTAGCCTCTCATTTGAGGTTGTTAAATATTTTACATTTCTCTGCTTATAGGCTTTACCTAATCGTACACTTGGTAAGCTCCTGTTGAGGCTAAGACTTGTTAAGTTTTAAGCTGAAGGCCTTGCTGTCGAATTCTCCAGTCTATTTTCGGACCTGTTGTGGAGCCTCAGGCGGGGTGCATTGCCTCCTTGCGCCTATGAGTTTATGCATCTGATTAACGGAAGTAACACCTACTTCTTGGGGTTGAGTAGAATTGATATAATCTAAAAAGGGGTTTAAACATTCAATTTCTTTCTTTTCTTTTTTTTTTTTTTTTCTGGTCTTTTTGAGATAGAGTCTCGCAATTCAGTTCAGGCTATCCTTGAGCTCACTTTTGTAGCCCAGGCTGGTCTCGAACTCACACCGATCCTCCAGCCTCAGCCTCGTAAGTGCTGGGATTACAGGTGTGCGCCACCACACCTGGCTTAAACACTCTAGTAAGAGCATACATTTGCTTGTAGGGCTCCTGACATACTGCTACACTTTGTGAATCACCATTGTAGGGATGTGTGTGTGTTGCTAAGGATTGAGCCAAGGGTCTTTGGACTGATGTATGTCGCCTGCCTCCATGCTGTGCTCATTCATTCATTTATAAATGCCTCTTGAGTACCTGCTCTGAATTAAATACTGTAATTTACTGGTGTAGAGTCCCCGTCCTAAATCGGTTGATCAACACCAAAATATCTGTCAGATTTCTCTTTCTAAGCCTCTTTGTCACTGTTCACATTTTTTAGTTTTTACTGCTTCGAGAGCTGTTCTAGACTTACTCTGCTGCAAACATATTTAAGACAAATATCTAAAAAATAGATGTATCTTTTTATATGTATATATGTGGCCGACTCAGCCTGCCCTGGGGGATGGGGCTAGTGCAGGATGTGGTGTCAGGGACTGAACCGCAGTGTGGTTCCCTAAGCTTTCCTAGCAGGCCATATTAGACCACTGAACCATCTCACTGACCCTAGATGTAACCTTGTGTTTCCTTCCTTAGAGCTTTTTGTTAACCCCTTGCTTGCACAGAATCATGGTTGACCTTGAACGTTTGAACACACCAATAAGATTCCCAGCATTGTAGTACACACCTGAAATTCTAGCAGTTTGGAGCCTAAGGGGGAGAACCAAAAAGAGAGGCCAGCCTAGGTAATTTAGAAGAAGAGAAAGGGAAAGGAAAGGAGGATTTAAAAATGTTCTGGATGAGCTTTATGCTAACACACAACTTACTTTTTCTTTGGTTTCTGACTAGATTATAAGATTCCAGAATCCATTTTTATCATACTTTTTGTATTGGTGAGCCAGCTACATAGTACATTTGTCGTGGTTAATTTTCTCTTGTTGCTGAGACAAAATACCCAATGTCTAAAACTAAGGAAAGGTTTATTTAGCTTACAGTTTCTAGAAGTTTCAGTCCATACCTGGCTGGCCCCAAGGCAGAGTGACATATGGCAGAGGATAACAGTTAAGGGCTGCAAACAGCAAAAGAGAGCAGACAGGAGAGGAAAGGAAAGCCTCTTTCCCTTCCTCATATTGTATGCTGGCTATCAGGCCCAGGGCAAGATAGCATTCACAACTGTAATCTCTGATATATAGAACCTATCCTGCAACTGCTTGAGATTTTCAGGGACACACAGACACAAACCATAACATTATATATTGATGAATACATTTTCTGTGGTCTACCAGTTAATAAATTGGCCCAGTTAATGGATATGGAGCTCTTTCTGTGAGAAAAAGGTAAAATTTTAGGACACTCAATGCAGGGCAAGCTGGCCTCAGTGATGAATGTCTGTAATCACAGTACTCGGAAGGTTGAGGCAGGAGGACTGCTGCCAGTTCAAGGCCAGCCTGAACTGCCTAGTGAATCTATATCCCAAAGAGAACCTCCCCACCCTCCCACAAAAGCAGCCAGTGCCAGTGAACATCTATCTTTAATCCCACTACTCTGGAAGGCTGAGGCAGGAAAGCTCACAATTTTCAGCCCAGTCTAAGCAATTTAACAAGATTGTATCTTTAAAAAAAAAAATTTTAAAGGGTTGGGGATGTAGGTCAGTGCAAAGATTCTGAGTTTAATCAGCTGGACTATAAAAAAAAAAAAAAATTACTGGGCCCGGCAGAATGGCTCAGTGGTCTAAAGCGCCTGCTTGGGAAAGCTTGGGTGGCTTCAGGGACCACGGTTTGATCCCCAACACCACATGCTGCGCCAGCCCTGCCCTCAGGGCGGGCGGAGCCGGCCATAAAAATGAGTGAATAAACAAGCAAAGGTTGTGAAACAATAAATAAATAAATAAATAAATAAATAAATAAATAAATAAATCTTTAAAAAAAAAAATTACTAAAGGGATCCTGTTATTTTTTTCTTATTTTTTCAAAGTGAAATTGTTCTTCAGGGTCAACTGTCATTTTGCATTTCTGCTGAAATTTAAAAGTATTGGTGCCTTTTGATAATTTAGGGAGCAAAACAAGGAATTCATACATGAACTGGGTAAGATCCAAAGTCTTCCAGAAGGAGGCCTGGCAGGATGGCTCAGCTGTCTAAAGCGCCTGAGCCGCCATAAAAATAAAATAAACAAACAGAAGTTCTGAAACAAGAATAAAATAAAAAATTCTTTTTTTTAAAGAATTTTTATTTTATTTATTTATTATTATTTTTTTATTCTTGTTTCAGAACCCTTGTTTATTTATTCACTCATTTTTATGGCCGGCTCAGCCCACCCCAAGACCAGGGCTGGCGCAGCATATGCTGCCGGGGATCGAACCGCGGTCCCTGAAGCCACCCAAGCTTCCCCAAGCAGGCGCTTTAGACCACTGAGCCATCCCGCAGGGCCCCTATTTTATTTATTTATTTTCTTGTTTCAGAACTTTTGTTTGTTTATTTATTTATTTTTATGGCTGGCTCAGCCTGCCCTGAGGGCAGGGCTGGCACAGCATGTGGTGCCAGTCCCTGCAGCCACTTAAGCTTTCCTAAACAGGCACTTTAAACCACTGAGCCATCCTGCTGGGCCCTAAAATTTCTTTTCCCTTCTTGCAGTTTCTTCACCCCTTTCCCTTTGTGTCTATGCATGTGTGGCGCACATGTATGCAGTACATAATGTCTACGTTGCTTGTGTGCAATTTATATATATATTACATCTAAATTTGCAAGGTTACAGGATTTATTAGTCAATTCAGATAATTCGTGCTCTAACCTTGAATTGTGAGATGACCAGAAATCAGTCTGGATAAGTTAAATCAACACTTCCAAATACCTCCACAATCAAGAGCCAATAAAACATGATGTTTGTTTGTTTTTTTTTTTAGAATTTTTATTTTATTTATTATTTTTTTCTTGTTTCAGAACCTTTGTTTGTTTATTCACTCATTTTTTATGGCCAGCTCAGCCCAACCCGAGGGCAGGGTTGGCACAGCATGTGGTGCCGGGGATCGAACCGCGGTCCCTGAAGCTGCCCAAGCTTCCCCAAGCAGGCACTTTAGACCACTGAGCCATTCCGCCGGGCCCCCAAAACATGATGTTTGTTTTTATGCTTGTTTGTTTGTTTGTTTGAGGCAATATGCCACTACATAGTTCAGGTTGATCTTGAACTCACTATGGAGTTTAGGCTGGCCTCAAATTTTTGATGATCCTCCTGCCTTCCAAGTGCTGGGCTTATAGGCATGTACTAAAACATTGTAAAAAAATATAAAAGAATACTTTACTCAGTAATTTATATATATTAAGCTAAAGTGATAAATTCCTTCTTGATATCAGTATCAAGGAAGTGACTATCTTTTCAAACTCTTGAGCTTTGATAATCAATTTTTTGACATTTCCATTTGTGTTTTAGAGATTGTGACATATTCACCATCAGCTATGTAGTGTCTGATATTATTAAAATTTAATGTCATACAAAGCAAGAGAAGAGACTTTCTACAAGGGCATTATGATCCATCATATCAAATACTAATAAGCACCAATAGCTAAACATTAAATAAAGCAATTAGGAGGTTATTTATAACTTTTATCAGTGTAGTTTCATGAAAATCTAGCTTATAGAGGGTTGAGAAAAGAATGATTGAGACTAATGTAGAGAAAAGTGTGGACTACTTTTTTGCAGAAACTTAGGTGCTTGGGGAAAACAGACATAAAATGGTAGTTAGAAAGAGAAATGAGGAATGGGTAAAGGTAAATTTTTGTTTTATAATGCCGTATAGACTTTGTTTAATTGGCAAGTGTAAAAACAAGAACAAGGCTGAAAATAAGGATGAGGTTATCAAATATCACAAAGTATATATCTCAACTGGGGTGTCCAAGAAGATGTTACAGCCAGGCGTGGTGGTGCACACCTGTAATCCCAGCACTCGGGAGGCTGAGGCAGGAGGATCCGTGTGAGTTTGAGACCAGCCTGGGCTACAAAAGTGAGCTGAAGGCCAGCCTGAACTGCATAACAAGACCCTGTCTCAAAAAGAGAAAAAAAAAAAAAAAAAAAAAGAAGAAGAAGAAGATGTTACAGTGTATGCCACACTCATGTTTACACTCTGGGCCCCTGGACAGGCTGTGGAAAGAGCCCATGGGCATACACCTTCAGTCTGCTTAGGATATTCTGAGGGTATCCAAAAGGAAACACAGACTAAGGGCTTGCCACTACACCCAGCTCAGAGATGACTTCTTTTGATGTGTAAAAACATTTTAATGGGGCCAGCCAGAAAGTTCAGCCCTCTAAAGCACTTGTTTAGGTAAGTTTAGGCTGACTGCAGGGACTGTAGTTTGATCCTGAGCACCATATGCTGCGTTGGCCCTATCCCCAGGGCAGGCTGAGCTGGCCATAATATAAATGAAGTTAAAAAAAAAAAAAATGTTAATAAGGTGAGATCCCAATTGTTGATTCTTTGAAGTATTTCCTGAGCAATGTGGTTTTTGTTCATGAAATCTCTGCCTATGCCTAGGTCTTCAAAATTTCTACCTACCTTTTTTTTTTTTTTTTTTTTTAAGTAGACTTAGTATTTCTCTTTCAATATTTAAATCCTTGATCCGTTTTGACTTTAGTGCATTGTGATAGACATAGGTTTAGTTTTAGCCTTTAGTATTTGGAAAGCCATTTTTCTAGCACCATTTATTAAAGAGGCTATCTTTCTTCCAGTGAACAAATTTGGCCGCATATTTTTGCTCAAATGTAAAATGATTGAGTATATTGTAGTTGTGTCTGTATCTTCTAATCTGTTCCATTGATCCTCTGATCTTTTTGGGGGGTCCGTACCATGCTGATTTTATCACAAAGCTTTGCAGTATAATTTCAAATCTGGGATTGTAATGCCTTCTGCCTTTCCTTTATTGCCCAGAATTGTCTTTACTATTCTGTCTCCTCTTTTTCCAAATGAATTTTAGGGATATTTTCTCTAGATCTATGAGCTGTGCTAATGGTATTTTGATCAGGATTGCATTGAATCTATATAGCAGTTTTGGAAGTGTGACCACTTTCACAATGTTGGTTCCTTCTATTCATGAGCAAAGAATATCTTTTCATGTTGAGAAATCTTCAATCTCTTTTTTCATAGTACTGTAATTTTCCATGTATAGATCTTTTACTTTGTTAGATTGATTTTTAAGTATTTCATTTTTTTTGGATGCTATTGTGGTTTCCGTAAATTCTATCTCAGTGAGTTTGTTGTTTGTGTACAAGAATGGTACTGATTTCTCAGTTAACTTTGTATTCAGCTATACTATTCAGTTTGGTTGTTAAATGTAGAAGTCTTTTGATGGAAATTTTGGGGTCTTCTTATGCAGAGTATCACATCATCTGCAAATAGTGATAGTTTTAGTTCTTCCTTTCCTATCTTTATTGTTTTTATTTCTCTTTCATGCTCTGATTAATGTTTCCAGAGCTATATTGAATAGGAGTGGAGACAGTAGCATTCTTTTTTTGTTCCTATTTAAAGTGAAAGTTGGGCCGGCAGGATGGCTCAGTGGCCTAAAGCGCCTGCTTGGGCGGCTTCAGGGACTGAGGTTCAATCCCCGGCACCACATGCTGCACCAGCCCTGCCCTTGGGGCTGGTTGAGCCAGTCATAAAAATGAGTGAATAAACAAACAAAGGTCTGAAACAAGAAAATAAATAAATAAATAAATAAAATAAAGTGAAAGCTTTCAGTTTTTATCCACTTAGTATGAGGTTGTCTGTTGGTTTGTCATAGATGGCTTTTATCAGGTTATAGTAAAGACTATTCTAATTTTCTATGAGGCTGGCCTTGAGCTCACTTTTGTAGCCCAGGCTGATCTCGAACTCGCACCAATCCTCCTGCCTCAGCCTCCCGAGTGCTGGGATTACAGGTGTGAGCCACCACGCCCGGCCCTCTATGGGGCTTTTTATCATAAATGAGTGTTAGACTTTGTCCAAACTTTTTCTGCATCTATTGAGATGATCATGTGGTTTTTGTCTCTTGCTGTATGGTATATTACATTTGCTGATTTATGTATATTGAGCCATCGTTACATTCCTTGGTGAATCTTAGTTCGTCATGGTATATGTTATGGTTTATGTCTAGTTGTCCCCCCAAAGCCTCATGTAGTCATTGGACAGAGACTTCTAGAGTTTGAGACTTGATCCATGATCCCTGGGACTATGGGTTTTAGTGCTGATGGGATTATGGGTCAAAGTACTTCTGGGACTATGGGTATAGCCTAAGGCGGGGGCTAAGGCAGAGAGCCTGAATGTAATATAGAGACAGAGAGACAGACTTGAGCTGTTGCTGCTGCTCTGCTGCCGTGTTTGGTTGGCTACCTCTGCCACCATTTTGTTGCTGCTCCACCGCCATGAACTGGATGCTCTCTGCTCTGTTCCACTCAGCCTTGGGCCAGCCGAATATGGACTGAAACCTCCACAAACTGTGAGCTAAATAAACCTTTCCTTCCTTCATTTTGAGTGTCGGGTATTTGTCCCAGCAACTAGTAAAAAGTAACTAATACAGTATACAATCCTCTTGATGATTTGCTGTATTCTGTTTGCTAGTATATTATTCAGGATTTTTTGCATCTATGTTCATTAAGGAGATTGGCCATAGATCTCTTTTTTGTTGTGCTATACTCTAGTTTTGATATCAGCATATTTGCCTATAGGAATGAGTTAAGGGGAACTATTTCCCTTTCAATTTCATTGAAGAGTTTGCAAAGAATTAGCATTAAATTCTTTTCTAAATTGTTTGCAGAATCTAGCTGTGAATCCATCAGGACCTGGGCTTTTCTTTCTTTTTTTTTTTTGGCTTTTTGAGACAGGGTCTCACTGTGCAGTTCAGGCTGGCTTTGAGCTCACTTTTGTAGCCCAGGCTGGTCTCGAACTTGCAGCGATCCTCCTGCCTCAGCCTTCCAAGTGCTGGGATTACAGGCATGAGCCACCACGCCCAGCTGGGCTTTTCTTTATTGGTAAGTTTTTAATTACATTTTCAATTTCATTGATGATATTGGGTTATTCAGAATTTTTATATCTTGAGTCTGGGGAGATAGCTCCATGGCACAGGCGCCTGCCTGGCAAGTGCAAGGTTGTAAGTTCTAACCCTGGTCCTGCAAGAAAAACAAAACAAAAAACAGAATTTTTATATCTTATTGATTCACCTTTGGTAATTCATATATATCATGGAACCTGTCCATTTTTTCTCTGTGTCCCAACCTATAAGATTAAAGATTTTCAAAGTAGGTATTGATAATCCTCAAAATACCCACAGCAGCTATAGTGATTTCACCCTTTTCATTCCTTATTGTATTTTATTTTATTTTATTTATTTATTTATTTATTTATTTTTTGCGGGACCGGGGTTCGAACTCATGACCTTGCACTTGCCATGCAGGCACTTGCGCCACAGAGCTATCTCCCCAGCCCCCCTTATTGTATGAATTTGATTTTTTTTTTTCCTTTTTTTGGTAAGGATGGTTAGAGGTTTACAAATTTTATTTAGTCTTCCAAAGGACCAAATCTTTGATTCATTAATATTTTTGTATTGTTTTCTTCATCTCCATTGTATTAATTCCTCAAAAAACTAGGACTAGAGGTCCCATTAAACTGAGCTAATGCCTTCCTGGGTGTTTTTCCAGAAGAACTGAAAACATTTAAGAAAAATAAAATAAAGCACAGAACTTTGGGCCCGGCAGGATGGCTCAGTGGCCTAAAGCACCTGCTTAGGAAAGCTTAGGTGGCTTCAGGGACCACGGTTTGATCCCCAGCCATATTTTCAGTATGCTGCACCAGCCTTGCCCTCAGGGCAGGCTGAGCCATCCATAAAAATAAATAAACAAACAAAAGTTCTCAAACAAGAAAAATAAAATAAAATAAAAAAGATTCTTTAGCCGGGTGTGGTGGCGCACGCCTGTAATCCCAGCACTCGGGAGGCTGAGGCAGGAGGGTCAGTGCGAGTTTGAGACCAGCCTGGGCTACAAAAGTGAGCTCAAGGCCAGCCTCAACTGCATAGTGAGACCCTGTCTCAAAAAAAAAAGATTCTTTAAAAAAAAAAAAAAAAAAAAAAAA
>PVJA010051390.1:0-12856 GCA_004027025.1 Myocastor coypus | reverse complement strand
TATGCAATATGTCAACTTTCAAAGAAAAAAAGGGGGAAAAGAAAAAAAAAAAAAGTAATGTGGATTTAGAAAGGTTAATGTTTAGTTGTTTGATCAATCTTATATACCTATATGTATTAATCTAAACTGATCCGATGATGAAAATATGTAATATAACCATTGTTAAATTTAAACAATAAAAGAATTGGAAAAAAAAATTATGGTAACATTTTACCACCAGAGAATTTCATTAGCAATAAATTTCTGAAAGATTCAAATAATATTCCTAGAGTTAAAATGTCTGATACATAAAAAGAGTGAACAAAAAGCAGATTTTAAAACATAAAAGAATTAGCAAAATGAAAGAAAAGTGAAATTAAAATGACTCAAGTTGGAAAAACAATGGAAAAAACAGAGCCTGAGCCTGGTGGAAGATCATTAAGTAAGACTGCTACATCTGGGATTCTAAATGCCAAAGAAAAAAAAGAAAGATTGTTTTTTAAAAGTAGAAAATAACACTGCAAACTTGGTGAAAAAGAACTTTAGTTAACCTAAAGACAAACCTGCCTATATTGGACTATAGTTAAATTATCAAAATTATGTTTTCTAAAGGGTCTAACATCCTTAAACTGAGATGAGCTTTTTGAGATGAAAACTATGCTCAGGTCAAACTTCAGCTGTGAAGAGCTCATTCATGTTCACAGCTGTAAGAGCAGGGGCTTCAGACCTAGGGAGTTAACAATCATGGGAGTATTTCTACTGAAGGAAGGGGAACAATTTTTATATCATACACACATGTAGGACATGAAAGTCAACTTTTTCTGTATGTGTATAAATCTACCTTACTTATGGAAATATCATCGAAAGTTTGTTAGAATATGGAATTTAAAAAATTTTCATATGCAGAGCACATAAGGAGTATCAGGAGAAAGAAGTACAAGAAACAGGTATGTCCAAATCATCGTAGAAGTCATTACGTACTTCCCCATGAATGTCAAAATGTAACACAAATTAAGAGAAATAAAGGAGTAGTACATTTAAAATGTTTGTAAGACTGTGGCAATATACATATTAATTAACTAAACTCTGTCTAAACTAAGTTTAGAAAAAATTTGATAATATTTATTGTTTACTATGGAGTCTTTTTTCTCCTAGCAGCTCTAAGTATTGGGTGAAGTGCGCCTGACAGTTCATCTGCACTCTGAGTTACAAGATGAGCTCCTTCAGAGCACTCAGCTGAAAGCAGAGTTAGAAGACAAAGACATCAAGCTGCTTTTGAAAATTCACAGCCACAGCTTCATAAAAGAATACAGGAAAATCACAAAGATATTGGAAAGTTAAATTACCACAATTAAATTAGTACCTTGCAAATACCATGAGAAAAAGTCAGCACAGCTACCTGAAAGGAAGATGTTCTAGCACTTAAGTAAAAGACCCATAACTATAAAAATGATAAAATACACTCCAGGGGGCCCGGCAGGATGGCTCAGTGGTCTAAAGTGCCTGCTTAGGAAAGCTTGGGCAGCTTTAGGGACCACGGTTCGATCCCTGGCACCACATGCTATGCCAGCCCTGCCCTCAGGGCAGGCTGAGCCAGCCATAAAAATAAACAAACACACAAAAGTTCTGAAACAAGAAAATAAAATAAAATAAAATAAAATACATTCTTAAAAAAAAAAATACACTCCAGTTAGGGAAATATTTCTGTACTCCAAAATTTATTAATTTTAAATAGATAAATATAATTGATGTTCATAATAAAACGTCAAAATATATAAAGTAAAAATATAAGAACAGAAATTTACAATTATAGCAGAAAATTTAACACATTTAACTTAGTAATTACAGAACATATAGATTAATTATCAGTACTGACTTAGAAGAATATGAACAAGATCATTACAAAGAAGTGCAAAAAACAATTGTAAACACATTCATAAACTGTGGAAAAAAGCTTTCCTCAATTTAATTTTTTGTTGTTGTCCTCATAGTAGTTATTCAGAGCACAGGATATAGACATGGAAATTTTTCTTTCTTTTTTCTTTTTCTTTTGCAGACTGGGATTCGAACTCATGACCTTGCCAGGCAGGCACTTGTGCCAAAGAGCTATCTCCCTGGTCCCCAACATGATAATTTTTCTCATCATTATTGATACAACAATTTCTTCTGATTGAATTAAGAGAGAGTAGTTGTATACATAGTCCAATATGCCATAATTTCAATGGACTCTTTGATTTAATTGAAAATAACTATAATTTAATTAGAGCAACAAATCAACTTCTCAAAGATTTGGAATCCAGATACTGGAAAATACCAATTTGGTGAAGAAAAGGAGGGAGGTGGTGGATTCCCAAGACCCCGGCAGGATCTGACAGGAAAATTGGAACCTGCAGTGGAATGGAAGATACAGACTACCATGCACAAAAAGAAAGGGACAATCTGCTTTCTGTCCAGCTTCTGGCTTGTGGCTTGTGAGAAAGAAAGACTGTAGGATTGATTCCAAGGGTGCAGGGATGTTGTAATATACCATGAAACAAACTAAGACAAAAAACTACAATAGATTCATCTTAATACATTATCTCAATAAATACAGAAAAAGTGATTAAAAATTCAACACCAATTCATGATAGAAACACTGAAGAAAATAGGAACGAGGTATTTCTTCCAATCTGATAGCCATCTATGATATTATAAACATCACACTAAATGGAGACAAGCTGAAGGTTTTCCCTTTAAAATCAGGAATAAGACAAGGATCATTGCTTTTCCGACTTCGGATTAAGAACTTATCAGCAAAATTATTTAAATACAAAGTGACCAAATATTATGTTTTTGTTCATTTTATAAATATAACAGGAAAAAAAAATAACAGGAAATCTAAAAACAAAAGTTTTACTATGTTTATAAGAATCAACTCACTGGGCTGGGGATTTAGCTCAGTGGCACAGCACCTGTCTGTGTGAGGTCTTGAGTTTGATTACAGGTATCAACAACATTAGGAATAGTCAATATGCAAACAAATGTGCAGCCCAAGCAATGCTCAGGATAAATTAAGTTGTTAATATAATTTGTGAAATAGCTAGTGTAGTAAGGGAGAAATGATATGTGTATTGAAGGAAGAAGTTAAATTATCATTATTTGCTGATGTCATGATCTTCTATATAGAAGACCCTCAAAATCACACCAAAGACTCCTAGAACTAACATCCAAATTTGGCAGTGTAGCAGGATGCACTCAGAAATTAACAGAGTTCCTTCCTGTACACCAGTAACACAGTACTGTGAGAGAAGTGAGGGAAACTTTACCCTTTACCAGACCATCAAAAACAAAAACAAAAGCAACAACAAAAATGAAATACCTAGGAATTAGCCTAACCAATAAAGTGAAAGACATGTATATTAAAAAAACTACAAAAGTATAAAAAAAGAGATTGAAGAGAATATCAGAAAATGGAAAGATATTCCCTGCTCCTGGATAGGCAGCCCAATATTATTAAAATGGCCACATTTCCAAAATTTTTACATAACACAATCACAATCAAAATACTGTAACAGGGGCCAGTGAGATGGTTCAGTGGTCTAAAACACCAGCTTAGGCAAGCTTAGGTAACCACTGGGACCGCGGTTCAATTCCTGATACCACATGCTGCGCCAGCCCCACCCGCAGGACAGGATGAGTTAGCCATAATAAAAATAAATAAATAAATAAATAAATAAATAAATAAATAAACAAAATAGAAAAAACAAACAAAAAAAATACTGTAACATTCCTTTCAGAATTGGAAAAAGTAACCCTAAATTTCATATGGAACCAAAAGTGACTTAGAATAGCAAAGGAAATTCTAAGAAACAGCACCAAAGCCAGAGGCATCACAATCCTGGATTTCAAGTTATGCTACACAAAGCTATAGGGTTAAAAACAGCAAGGTACAGGGAGTGGGGGGCAGTCTCATAGGTCAGTGGAACGGAATAGAATATGTAGAAGCAACTTCACGCACTCAGTTATGTTATTTTTACAAAGGGACAAATTCTTTCACTGGGGTGGGGAGAGCCTCTTTAATGAATGGTGCTGGGAAAACTGGCTATCTACGTGCTGAGGGTTGAACCTAGACCCATAACTCTCACCATGCACTATGCTAAAATCAAAATGGATCTCTGAACATTAGAACAAAAAATTTAATCTTTTTTTAAAAATTATTTGATACAAGGTTTCACTTTGCGGTACCAGGAATTTAACTCAAGACCTTATGTTTGCCAGGCAAGTGCTGTGCCATCAAGCTATTTCCCCAGCCCCAAAACACTTACTCTTCTGGAAGATAAACTGGCAAAATTATTGAAGATACACTTGCAGACAAAGACTTCTAGAATAAAACCCTTACTGTAGCAGTATATGTGCCTCCCTGGCAAGTGCAGGGGCCTGAGTTCAATCCCCAGTTCTGAAAAAAAAAAAAAAAAAAAAAAAAAAAAAAAAAAAAAAAAAAAAAAAAAAAAAAAAAAAAAAAAAAAAAAAAAAAAAAAAAAAAAAAAAAAAAAAAAAAAAAAAAAAAAAAAAAAAAAAAAAAAAAAAAAAAAGCAGCGAAACCAACATCTGCAACACACATACACACACACATACACACAACCTTACTGCCCAAGAAATAATCCCAAAAGATCAACAAAATCACTAATACAGTGAAGACATACTGAATGGGAAAAAGTCTTGCAAGATACTCCTCAGAAAAAGATTAATAAGCAGAATATATAAATCACTCACAAGGGCTGACCAAATAGCTCAGCAGGTTAAAGTGCCTGCAAGCAGGCTACAAGGGCTGGGGGGTTGATCCCTGGACCTTCTGGGCTGGCCCTACCCCTGGGGTGTGCTGAGATGGAAATTGAGACTGGGTGTGGTGGCACACACCTGTAACCCCAAATCTTGGGAAGCTGTAAACAGGCGGATCACTACGAGTCTGATCTAGCAGTAAGATCCTGAACACCCTGTAGATCTTTCCCTAAAACGAAAAAAAAAATCACTCACAAAAATTAGATCCCCTAATAAATGGACATTCAAAATGATTAGACACTTCTCAGATCTTCTTAGAAATACAGATGGCAATAAGTATATTAATAATGTGCTACAATGCTATTCTGGCCATTTCAGAAATGCAAATTAAAATAACACCAAGATTCCACAACACTACAAAAAATATGGCTATCCTCAAATAAGGAAACACTCAGGGAGCAGAAACCTTTTCCTCTCCAATGTTAGGGGACTGTAAACTGACATAGCCACCGTGGAAATCAGCATAGAGATTCCCCAAAAGAATTAAAAGTGGAAGTTTCATTTGATGTGGCTAATTTCCCTTTTGGTTAAGTATCTTCTCCAAAGAGTTAGACATCATACTGCAGTGGTGCATGTCTTCCTTTATTTATGGTAGCATGATTCACAACAGCTAAGCCATGGAAACAGCCCACATGACCATCGGTAGACGACTGGGCACGGAATTCATGCACACAGGGAGTGCCTCTCTGCCATAAAAAAGAATAAACTTGAGTCATGTGAGAGACCATGATTTAAATGAAGTAACGCAGCCACACAAGCTTAATTTTGCATGTTTTCTATTCTGCGAAAAGCTCAATGTTTGTATAAAGAACAAAATAAAAGAGAGGCAATAGAAAAAAGGAGAAAGGAAAAAAAGATACTGTCATCCAGTGTGGGAAATGCATCTGAAAGTACAGATTGACTTAGTACAGACATCTTACATGTTTTATATGTTCTTTAACCTGTAATGAATGGTCTGTCTTCAATTTGTCTATGATAGTTAACTTCATAAAGTCTATAAGATAAATAAAAGAATCAGATGTTGGAGAAGGACAGGGAGTTGGAGGGAGGGAGGAAAAGAAGAGAATGGAAACGTGTTGTGTGCATGCACCAACCCCCTGCAAATCAATGTATTCATTATGCACTAAAACCACGTGCTAATAAAACTTTTAAAGTATTTAATTTAGTTACTTACAAGATAAAGTCTCATTTTCAAAAACTTCAAGATTTTCAGTTTCAGATGCTGTTCTTAAAGCTAGAGTTGTGTCTTCAGGTGGCAAACCGGTTATTTCTAAACAGAAAGAGATTTATGGTGAAACATCTAGATATGTCAAGCAATGAGCCAACTTTGCTCTGATTTGTGTAAAAATAGAGGGAGCGTACTACAGAGCTTCATCAGTGAGCTACTGATTCAAAGAGATGGTGGAAAGGAAACAGGAAACTTGTGTAGCTCGTGTTTCATGAATGTCGAATATAGAAAGACATTAAATAGTAGTAATGGACCACATATGCACCGATCTAAAGGAATCTGAAATTTTACTGTAATTTTCTGATTAGCTGAAAATATTCATGTTTGGGAGAGGACGGGTGGGAAAAGAGAAGAAAAATGTGCTAAGATGTGTTGAGTACACATACCAAATCCATACATGAGGCACTGAGGACAGCTACGAAAGAAAGACAAGGACGGGGAACAAGGGATGGAAGGCATGGATGGAGAGGAGGAAAGCCGATGGTGGAAAGGAACAAAGATGTATTATATGTGTGTACTGGCTCACTAGGAACAATGTAAACACACACTAAAATATATAAATAAAAACAAAATTTAAAAATTCTAAAAAATATATTTTTAAGGAAAATATAAAGGAAAAAGAACTTCTGATAAGTTTAAAATAAAATAATTTAACTATGTTTCTAATGATTATGCCTACCTTTCTGTTCCTTTACTTTGGAAATATTTTCTTCTGTTTTCTGTATGTGGATGGCTGGAGATAAGTCTTCTTCCTCAAGCCTAAGATTTTCACTTTCACCTGATGCTTCATAAGGAACAGCATAAAAAGTTTCAGTTATTTTACTAAACAGAAAAGTGTCCATGTTGTGAAAGCCTAGATTTTGAATTTATAATAACTAGCAGCATTTTTGCACATTTTTATAAAGTTACAAGTACATTATGTCAAATATGACATAAAATTCTAAGTATATTTATAGTAAGTGTATATTTAAAACATTACATTTTTCTCAGACATAATGTTAAGTGAAAAAAGTTGAAAAAGAGGATGTCTAATATGTCTCCCATGTGTTAAGAATGGATAGTACCTAATTAAAAAATATAAACATGGAGACAAATATTTTTGTGAAATGATCCATAAGACAGGTAAACCAGAAAATAATATATTTAGTTACCTAACAAGAAATGATCTGTAAGACAGGTAAACCAGAAAATAATATATTTAGTTACCTAACAAGTGACACTTTTCTCAGGACATTTTTAATAGTTTTTTGACTTTGAGAAGTTCATATATACATTTCAAAAATAAACTAATCAATATCATTACAATGGGAATGATAATTTAAAGCAAATAAATACACTTCCTGAAGAATAAAAAGCACTCATTCAACTAAAATATGAATCCAATTTTGATATATACCCTTAATCTTGATCAAGAAAGTGGGATGTAGGGGCTGGGGAGATAGCTCAGGGGCACAAGTGCCTGCCTGGCAAGTGAAAGGTCCTGAGTTCGATCTCTGGTTCTGGAAAAAAAAAAAAAAAAAAAAGAAAGTGGGATGTAAATAAAAGCACAAAATCTTTTGAGTAGATTTGTTCTTTAATGGTGTGAGTTATACAAGTTAAGAAAAAAATTGTAAGCATTAGAAGATGCAGGATATGAGCAAATAAATATCTTCCTGATGGTCAGTCAGATGCACACTGTGAGCAAACATGTGCAAAATAAAGGAAGGCAAAAATAAAGCCTGAAAGGATGGGTTGGAATTAAAGATGACCATTAGAACTCATGAATTCTAAATATTACATATATGCTGGACCATAAATCAAGCCCCGATAAATTTTACAGGTGAGAAATCATACAACCCCTGTGAAATGACCAAAATAATAATATAAGGAAATTAAATAAATTCATAAATAAGTGGCATTAAAGTAACATGCTCCTAAATAATCAACGAGTCAAGTAATCAACTATAAGAAAAAGTAAAAAGTATACTGAGATGAAGGAAGACAAAACCATGCCATATGAAAATCTATAAAATGCACCTAATGTGATGCTTTAGGGGAAAATTCATAGCTGTAAACAAGTATATTGAAAAGTAAAGAGACCATAATCAATAAGCAGAACTTTCATCTTAAAATCTAGGAAAAGAACAACCTGACCCATAGCAAGCAATAAGAAAAAATGATTAAGAGTAGAGCACAAATAAACAGTAGAGAGAATCAACAATCCTAGAACTGTGGTATAAACTTGCTCCCCAAGCAAACCAATGTACTTCACAATATTAATAGAATGAAAAACCTCAACCTTCCCTCTATAAGATTATATAAATAGATGGAAAAAAAGAGAAAGAAATCTGCCAAAGTACAAATTATTCATTAAAGAACAGGACTCAATGAAAAAAATATCAAAGAAACCTTCTTCAATCTAGTAAGGTTCATTCCGAAAAACACATAGGTAATATACATAGGTTGGGGTAGCTTGGATGAGGTGGAATAGAAAGAGGCTGCTTGTTGCTTTGCTACTTCTGTTATATGGTATGGTGCCCTCTGCCTGCCATAACCTGTTTCTCTTCTGTGATGCCCCTCTGCTTTGGAGCCAGCCAAAGGTGGACTGAAACCTCCTCTTAATATTGTGTAGTAAGTACACTGACTTACTTGGGTAGCAAGTTTATACCGCACTTCTTGATTGCTGATTTTCTTTACTGTTTAGGTATGTCTGTTCTTAACTGTGAACTCCTTATTGTAAGCTACAATAAACCTTCCTCCCTTTAACTTTGAGTAATGGGTATTTTGTCTTAGCAATAAGAAGAATAACCAAGACACAGCCAAATAAGTTAAAAATTGAAAATCATGAATTAAAAAAAAATTTAACATCTAGAGGTGTAACTCGATACAAGAGTACATGCCACCCAGGACCTCAAGAAAATGTTTAGAAGAAATAATTAGGTATGTGACTGCATAAAATAATACACAATTAAATCTAATGTATAACTAAACCTAAGTATGTTGGGATAGACATATCCATGCTTCTTAATTGAAAGTTTGGTAGTCTGATATTTCATCTTAACGGAGCTACATAGTACCCTACATTCCATTTCAAATTTTGAAACATGTGTTGCTTTGAGGATATATAATCACTAACAACAAATTCATTTGTCTTTTTTAAAAGTGTGTTTTAGTTAATTCAGTATTTATAGAACATATACTAAAGAAAGATTAGACATGATGGTTTAGCAAACATTTGCTAAACCAAACTAAAGAAGATCTAAATATAAAGAATTTGTGTCCATGAATTGGAATACTTAAAAAAATACTTGAAATACTTAAAATGCTAAGTGGTCAGTGCTTTCAACTTAACCTATAATCAATACAATCCCTGTTAAAATCTCAAGCCTCCTCTGCAACTCCTGTCTCTTCTGCAAACATATGGATATTTTTTAATCTTAGAATTCACATAGAATTTTAAGTAGCCCTAAGTAGCCATAGCAATGTTAAGAAAGTTTGAGGACCCAGTTTCCTTTTCAAGACTTATCAAAAAACTCTTGCATAAATGAAAATAGCATGGTATTGACATAGGACAGACATACAAATTAATAGAATTAAACTGTGAAACTAAAACCAAGGACATACACCTATGAACAGCTTTTATCTAAAAACTTAACATTTTTTTTTAAAAAATTTATTTAGTACGGAGTCTTGCTACACAGCTCAAACTCCTTGTGATCCCTGTCTCAACCTCCCCAGCACTGGGATTACAGGTGTTCCCCACTAAGCCTGGGCTTGATGGCTGGCAGAGTGGCATGACATTCAGTCAGTACTGGGGATTGAACCTGGGTCCTTGTGCTTGCCAGGTATGCACTTGCATCACTGAGCTATCTCTCAATCCCTCATGATCAGCTGATTTTGACCAGAGTTCTATCATGATTTAGTGGAAAAAGAATAGTCTTAAGAAGTGTTCCTTGGGCTAGTTCATACTACTTACAAAAATTAAGTATAAATGAGTCAATAGCGTAAATACAAGAACTAAACCAGGAAAAGTCTTCAAAGCTTAAGAATAGATTCCTCACACTGTTAGTTTGACAGACTGGCAAATATGATGCCAAAAGCAGAACCAGCAACAGAAAAAAAAATAATTAAACTGGGATTTACAACATTAAGAACTTATATATAGGTAAGGACGTTATTTAGCAAGTGAAAAAAATCTTTTTTGAGCAATGAGCAAAAATATTTATGAATCACACATGTGATCAAAGCTGACTACCCAGGAAATATAAAGAATTACTATAACTCATACAGAAAGAAGACAGTCCAATGGGTGAAGGATTTGAATAAATGTCTTCAAAAAAGACATAAGTAATCAATAAGTGTATGAAAAGATGTTTAACATATTTTGGATAAGTCAAAAATAATATAATTTCATTTAACTTCATTACTAGAATGTGCAATTTCTCCTCCATGATTATGCCAGAGTGGCCTGCATTTTAACATCATAATAGGTCCTTCTGGGGACATTACCTATAGATTAATACACATGCTGAAATCGACTTTAAAGTTTCAGGTCATGCATTCATACCTATGTTGCCAAAAATGACCTGGAAGTGTTTCAAAAGAAAATAAAGATTATTGTTTTAACAACAACAAATTAGGCAATTTCACTGCAGACTGGGTTGCCAGGGTTTGGGTGGAGTGAGAAATGGGAGTCATCACTCCTCAGATTTGGGGAGGGTATGATATACTGTTGTGAAAATAGCTGTGGATGTAATTAATTAATACCACACAGCTGTACACTTAGAATGATAAAGGGCAAGTTTTATGCTTGGGATGTTTCAACACAATTATAATTTTTAAAATAAGTCAGTTGATTAAATTGAGCTGAATTCCTTTGTTGTTGTTTGTCGTGTGGAACTGGGCATCAAACTGAGGACCTTGTGCTTGCCAGGCAGGCTCAATTCTTTGTTAAAACTTGTGATAAACACTACCTCTGAATAAGAAAGCATCCTGGCCATAGTAAGGAATGTGTGCTTCTGGTAAACAGTCATCACACAGGAAACAGCAGAGGTCCCTTCATGTCAAAGCAAAAAAGTAAAGCTGCTGCAGCTTTACAATCACTGTTTAGTTTTATTTTAAAAGTTTAGTTCAATGAAATAAAATATTGATTGGCATACTGTAAAGGAAAACCAAATTTGTCCTTTTAAGAAAAAATTACAGTGAAGTCCTAAAAACCACTTTGCAAAAACATTAATATCAGAAATATTTTTCCCTCACATATGCAATGATTTTTGATATAATATTGTGTTAGAAATTGTAGTGCCAGTTACTACAGTTCAGTTAAGACAAAGTTATTGCTTTCCTATCACCTATACCTTAATTGAAATAAGACATTGTCAGTAATGTAATTGTAATTCTTCAAATTATTCATTTATTTCTAGTGCAGGAGATTGAATCCATGGCCTTAAGCACTAAGTTCCTGCCCCCATTTTTATGTTTTTGTCTTGTTAAGTTGTGTAGACTGGGCTCCAGCGTGAGCTCTTTCTGCCTCAGCCTCCCACAGTGCTGGTGGTACAAGCCTGTGCCACTGAGTAGGGCTCCCGTTTTTACAGCACTGTCAGTACACTTGCACACTATGTAGCAACTGTGTAGCGAGTTACTGGGGTATTTCATAATGTTCCCCCTTCATCTATTTATTTCACATTTCATGTTACAAAACAGAAAAATCTCTTTACCTTGAACCTGTCCTGCTGTTGGATCCATTTCGTTTTCAGTTTTCCTTTGTAATATCTCTTTTGATACATCAGCCTTAATAACAAAAGTTGTAATAACTGATTATAAATCTCAGAAGTATTTACTTTTCTTAGAGAAAAAGACAGATTCTTACTTGCACATAAAATCTCTTTGGAGAAACATTTTACTTTGACTATTTCCTGAATGTGCCAAATAGAAAAGTGGGAACAGTGAATGGATTTGGTAGACATTAGGAAATGCCGAGAGGTAGTGCCAAGGGGGTTAAGAATGCTGTGGCTTTTCTCCACATTAGTGTCAAATAAACCCAGCTAAAATTACTGATCATAATTATCATTTCGATTTATATTTTGGTATGCTTCAATCTCTAGGCAAACTCCAATGTTTACTAAGTTTTCATATAGGGACACTTGAATAACTTGAATGATAAAAAATATTGTATATACACATTAAATATACTTCAGTCTTCTTTACTTTTGCTTGCAATTTTGCCTTTAGAATTTTATAGATAAGCAATTTTCTAACAAAAGCAATTATTATAATTGTTAGGTCTACCTTAAAGGTATATATGAAACTATTTCAAAATTATTATGCCTTTAAAACAGTGGTTCTCAACCTTTCTAATGTTGTGACCCTGCAATACAGTTCCTCATGGTGTGGTGTCTCCGAACTAAAAAATAATTTTAGTGGCTACTTCAAAACTGTAGTTCCAAATGAATAACACTTTCTGAAGGCCTTAGGTGACCCCTGTGTTTTGGTCATTTGACCCCCGCTGGGGTCGCGACCCACAGGTTGAGAACCGCTGCTTTAAAAGAATCTTCTTTTATAAAAGTTACTAAGAAAAATTGTCATCTCAGGAATTATACACTTTTTTTCTTAGAAATATAAATGACGAATTTTTTATCAAGAATAATTAGAACTTAATTTAAAATGCTGCTGATTTTCAAATATTGCTTTCAATAACCTAACAGTGAAAACAGCTGTGTTAAAAGCAAGCGACTCCCTTCTACAAAGCACTGTACATGGTTCCAAAGTAAATTTTGAGGGGATTTGACTGACCTTGAGAGGCACAAAAAAAAAAAAATATATATATATATATATATATATATATATATATAT
>PVJA010051389.1:0-12840 GCA_004027025.1 Myocastor coypus | reverse complement strand
TCGCACCGATCCTCCTGCCTCAGCCTCCCGAGTGCTGGGATTACAGGCGTGAGCCACCATGCCCGGCTAGATACTTCTTGATTCTCCAACTTATTAGAATATGGGTTTGCAAGTAGTCTCTAGCAAACCTCCTGGTTTCAGTAGTGTCCCGTATCCCCTTTTCCATCTTGAATGGTAGTTTTTTCTTTTTTGTATTTTTAGGGAAGGGTCTACAGGGTGTTCAGGGTCTCACTACTAGATCAGACTCGCAGTGATCTGCCTGTTTACAGCCTCCCAGGAGCCCAGTCTCAGTTGCTGTCTCAACATGCCCTGGGGGCAGACCCAGCATGGCAGGCGGGGGGATCTAACCTGGCCCCAGCACCTGCTTGCAGGTGCTTCAATCCGCTGAGCTATTTGGCCAGCCTTACTTACTATTTCTGGGGTGCCGCAGATGGAACCGAGGTCTCCTCCTGGGCAGGTACTCTACCACTGAGCTATGTACCCGGAATGTTTTTTTCTTTTTAAAGATGAGAATAGCGGGGCTGGGGTGATAGCTCTGTGTCTGTGGCACAAGTGACTGCCTCGCAAGTACAAGGTCATGAGTTTGAACCCCAGTCCTGCAAAAAAAAAAAAGATGAGAATAGCCAATTGTAGAATAAAAATGGTAATAGAGTTAGAAACCTACCTCGCTTTTTCTTTTTGACACAGTGGCTTGCTGTTTTGTCCAAGTTGGCCTGGAACTCCTCAGCTCAAGTCACTCTCCTGCCTCAGCCCCATAAATCCCTAGAATGACTGGCATTGGTTGACTTAAAATCCACTATTTTTAAGCCCTCAGTGGCATAATTGATCCTTAGATGAACTGATCTGGAGGCATTACATTCATATGGCCATAAGTAACGCCTCCATTGGAGAAATTCAAACACTGACACTGTGTTCCACATTGGCGATGAATCTGTGAGGTGGCGCCCTGGCAGAGTGGTGCTGTGGTGGAGTGGTGTGTCCCCTTGTCTGTGGCACACTGGCAGCTGACCTCTGCCCAGCAGTGTGTGTAGGGCTGAGGAGCGTGGCAAGATCTCAGTCACTGAATCACATGCAAGCTGTAGAGTTCATTATCATCTTGAGTAAAGTTTGAGGCCAGGTGCCTTTTTGGCCCAATCCCTAGGTGCGCTTCTTGGACTCTTAAGCCTCACTTTGTTTGGTGTCTCAGTTTTGTGGGAATTGATTTAGAAGAGCACATGGTTGTGCACTATCTTATGTCACTCTGTCAGCTCTTTGCCCTTCAAGCTGCTTTAGGATTGAGCTGTGTCTAGCCCGAGGTAGGTAGGGTGCATGCCTTGCTGGGCACCTGGGAGACTGAAGCTGAGGACCGCAAGCCCAAGCCTGGGCCTCTTGGCCTGCGTCAGAAAGCAAGACAGCACAGCAGTGCCTGGCAGTGGAGCCTACTGCAGAGGTCCTGGGTTCAGGCCCCGCATGAAAAACAAGGGCTGTACTTTGCCAATAATGCCACGTGTACAGCAGCGCAGGGGAGTGTTTAGGGCTTCCTCAGAGAACTCTGGAAGGAAGGGCTGTCTGTGTCCTTGTGCGTGCTGATGTGTTACCTAGCAGCTCTATCTTCAGGCAGCTATGGGCTCCCTATTCTTGCCACCTCCTGGGCTTGCGCAGGTCTGGAGCTGGCAGATGGCTCCAACCACACAGTTCCTAATTCTAAACCCCTTTCTTTGTGGCAAAGTGCTCAGGACTGGGCATAAGCTCAGAACGACTGAGCCCAGCCGGGCGATGTCTATGTGTGTGACGTGTGCCCCAGGCCCTGGGAGGGGCCCTTGCTGCCTGGTTTTGCTTTCACAGGGCTGTATTTGTTTACCTCTTCTATATATGGGAATCAGAGTAAGCCTGAGACTTTGCTCATGTTAGACATTTAAAAATGTTTGTTAGTGCATGTTGGCCGTCCCTAAAGATTCCCTTCCTTGTGGTGAGCTGTACATGTGCATCTTGACTATTTCTGTGCTCTTTCCTGCCTTTCAGAAAGGGAATTGAAGTAAGCTTTGAATTTTGTTAGCCAAAGTACCCTATGTCCTCATTAAAAAACAAACAAAAAACCCAGAGGGCTTTGGCTGTGGATGAATGAAGCCTCTCCTGTCCTCTCTAGCCCACCCTGTGTTGCCATGGCAACAGTTGCTGGGCCATTGAGTCTGGGTGGTGCTGGCTGCCTGTGGAGATGTGTTAGGCCTGCAGCAACGCCTCGCCCCTTGCCTGCATTTCAGAACTTAAAGCAGCAGTACTACACTGGCTACTCAGAGAACGAGGTGCTGGAAGTTATGCAGCACATGGCCAAAAACGTGGTGAAAGTCAATGAAAACCTGACCAAATTCATCGTGAGTACTGCTGTTTCAGCGTCAGCGTCAGATGCCGGGTCCTGTGCAGCTTATGTTTCCCTATCAGTGTGTTGCTGGTGTGTGTGGAGATCTGATTGGAGCGCAGGTCCGCTCCTGTGTGTTCTGGCCAAGCGAGGATGTGCCTGGAGCTGAACGTGGGGGGCAGGCTCCAAAGCGAGGGTGGGGAGGTAACCCTGGCCAGCTGCCCTGGCTCAGGCACCTAGCAGGCTGGGGGAGTGCGTGCCTGTGACCAGTGCCAGACGTTGTGGAGGTTCAGTGGGCCTGGGCAGGGCCAGGGGCTCCAGGGTGGGGACCCAGGGTGTGTCTCGCATGGCTTACCGCAGAGGAGCAGCAGGTGTCAGCTTGGGATCCCTCAGCAAGGGTCTGGCAACAAGAGTGGGGCTGTCCCACAGTGGAGTCTGTGCCCTATGTTTCAGGGGTCAGCCTGCAGGTGTGTCCTGGGCCGAGCAGGCCCTGGGCACCATCCCTATGCTGCCAGCTCTGCTGCTGGTTCTGATGATGCCTGCTGTGGCAAAGCGTGCCCGCCCCGCCCTCTGGTAGCTAGGGAGACAGAGCTCTGCTTGGACTTTGACAGCACTTTCCTGTTGCCCCCGTGGGTGGTGGCGTTCTGCTTGCTCAGGTGCTGGGGGCTCGTTGGGCAGTTCAGCTGGGAGCCAGGGCATCACAGCAACATCTGCAGATGGTAGGGGACGCAGAGGGACTTGGTCCTGACGTGCTGCTCCCCCCACATCTGCAGGCCATCAAGAATAAGTACGCCAGTGGCAAACTCCTGAAGATCAGCACCATCCCAGAGCTGAACTCCAGGGCCATCAGGGACCTCGCCGCCCCGCTGATGGCCAAGCCCTGAGCTGCCAGCCGCATCCTTCACTTGGGGCTTTGCTCTCTCTCTCTCTCTCTCTCTCTCTCTCTCTCTCTCTCTCTCTCTCTCTCTGGCTTGGAGCTCTCAATTTATAAGTAGTCCTCTGGCCTTTCACTCAGCCTTTTTTCAGACTAGTTTTCTAAATATACACTAAAAATAAAGCTATCAATTTTTCTTAAGGTGCCCCATATATATATTAAAAAAGTGTGTGGGCTTTGGTCATCAGCGGAAACTTGTGGTGGGAGCTGCTCTGAGGGAGCAGCACAGACGTCTTTTGCCTTTCCCACCGTGTGAGGGACCTGCCCACCAGGGGCCACACCTAAACTCTGAGTATGAATGAAGTGGTTCATTCTGAAAATTGGAAATGGAGGATAACTGACAGTTTTCTTCTCGAGCTTCCTCGCCTCTAACAATTCTGCCTAGGAACAGCTGGTCTAGGAAGGTGACAGCCACCTGGTGAGCACTCAAGGTTGTGGGGCAAGGGCTGGCCAGATAGCTCAGTGGACTGCCTGCTTAGCGAGGCACAGAGACCAGGGTTGGATCCCCAGAGTGCCGTACTGGCCCTGCCCCTGGGGTGTGGTGACGCACACCTGTAATCCCAGCTCTTGGGGGACTGACAGTAGCAAGACCCTGTAGACCCTGTACTAGAATACAAAAAAAAAAAAAAAAAAAAAAAAAAAAAAAAAAAGTTGCGGGACAGAGAGAGGAAATGGGCTGTGACATCCCAGGAAACAGCACACTCCGCATTCGTTTTCCTGCTGAGTGGCTTCTGTTATGTGTGGGTGAGATGTGGCATGGGGGTATTTGACCACATTTACACTGTGCATGTGCTGTGTTTTTGGCAATGCTGGGGATGGAACTGTAGGCCTTGCACATCCAAGCTAAGTGCTCTGCCGAAGGGCTGTTCCCCTTCCCTCCCTGCTTTTGACGGAGAGGCTTCCTCTGTCTCCAGTGCCCAACATCAAAGTGGAGAAACACCCAGGCCTGGGTTTCCCGAGACAGCTTGCCAAAGGGTGATTCCCAGTGAGGTGCTGGCTGGCGTCTCTGGAGGCACCTCGGGAAGCAGACCTGGAAACCTCTCAGCCCGCTGGACAATTCAGATGGGCTCTGGGCCTGTAGCCGACTCGCTCGCTGCAGCACATTCCCAGCTCTGTGTGTGGCAGGTGCTGCCATCTGCTGGACAGAGCCAGGGTCAATGCCGGGGCCAGAGGAGAGCTCAGTTCCGCTCCCTTCCTGAGCATGCCCAAGTGCCAGGATGTCCTTGTGTTGAAGTCCTGCGGCACGGTCTATAAATAGCCCTGGCAAATCCATGGAGCTTGGTCCACAGCTGGATCACAAGTGTGGCTGGGAGTAGCGAGCCTCAGGGCAGACGGAAACTTGCTGGCTCCAAAAAGTGACATCCTTTTGCCGGCAAGTTCAGCTTAATTTCTTTCCAAGAAGAGGTGGACTCCGATATTCCAGCGACCCTGTACAGCTTTCTTCTTTCGTGTTTTTCTTAGTTAAATATTAAGTACCCTAGCTGGGCGTGGTGGCGCACGTCTATAATCCCAGCACTGGGGAGGCTGAGGAAGCAGGATCAGTGTGAGTTCGAGACCAGCATGAGCTATAAAGGTGAGCTCAAGGCCAGCCTGAAGCATAGTGAGACCCTGTCTCAAAAAGACAAACAAAACAAAACAAAACAACAAAAAAACCCCCTAACTCAGGAAATTCTTCCAGGATGTTATAAAAGGACCTTTAAGCTACTTCTTTTTTTTTTTTTTTGTCTTTTTGAGACAGGGTCTTGCTATGCAGTTGAGGCCGGCCTTGAGCTCACTCTTGTAGCCCAGGCTGGTCTCGAACTTGCACCAGTCCTCCTGCCTCAGCCTCCCGAGCACTGGGATTACAGGCGTGAGCCACCACGCCCGGCTTTTAAGCTACTTCTTGTGCTGGTGGCAGAGCTGGGCTTGATCGTCAGTGAGGAAGCACTGACCTGTGTGCAGTGCCAGAGTGTTGCAGTTGTGACGGTTCATTCTGACTGCCAGCTTGACTGGCATGAGATGCCTCAATGTGAAACCAGTGGACAAAGTAGAAAGCAGTGCTGTAAAACACTGACTGGAGAAAATGAGGAATTAGGGAATGGCGTAGGCGGGCACAGTCTTCCCTACGTCAGTGTGTCCAGGGCCTGGCACAGTCTGGTCCAGAGGATGTCTTTGGACTCTAGCTGCTAGTACTTTAAAAAGTCTGATTGTTTGGAAAAGAGATGGATTATAGGGGTACAAAGATACAATAGACATGGCTCCTCCCCATCAAAGGAATTTATAGAGCTATAGCTACCAAAGCCCATTTGTAACTTTTTAGTTTGTTTTAGGAGGGCCACATACAGGAAGTTCAAAGGCTGGCAGATTAGAATGACAAGTTCCTAAATGTCTGTTTAATTAGGGACAGTGGTTAAAAGCAAAGTCCCCACTTGTCTCCCATACCAAAGTCGTGTGACCCTGGGCAGAGCTGTAAACTGTGCTGAGCCCAGGACAACTTTTTAGTTGGAAGGGATTCTCAGAACGGGAAGGCCCAGTTCAGCAGGAGACAGCCACATGGAAGTTAAGTGGTAGCAATGAGGCCAGTGATGGAGTGCAGCCTGAGTTGTGCTACTCAGTCAGGGCTTTGGAAGGAGGCGAAGCCAGAGAGGACAGGCATGTGTGATGGTTGGTTTTGGCCGCTGACTTGATGGACTCCAGAGATGCCTCACTTCACAATGTACGCTTCTGGGTGTGACCTCGGGGCAGTCCTTGTCCTTGGCCCCTTCCTCAGGCTCTTCTGCTGCTTTAGGCTGCTGAGACACCAGGAACTGAGTGGTCTTTGTAGCCACAGTGGCCCTGCTTGAAGCCTGCTGGCCATCTGGAGCACAGGAGTCTGGAGCCCTGAGTCTCCTGGGAGCTTTACGTGTGAGCGGCTTTGTTTTCAACAGTGGGAAAGGTGACCAGTACTGGGTCAGTGGCTTGAGTAGCGCCTGCCGCCGACCACCAGCTTGGGAGGTGCCAGGGATCAGGTGTGCCGCGTAGACTCTGCGGGTTGCCCTGGAATCCAGATTCCAGTCCCACCTCTGAGCAAGCCGATGTCGGGCGCCACGTGCACAGTGAGTAGCGGCTAGAGGCAGACTCCATCGAGGATGGTCTGGGGAGGGGCTTGGGGAGTCCTCAGAGGCAGAGCGGGCTATGCGAGAGCCAGGCTCGTGGCAGCCAGCGCAGTCTGCAGGTCCTGTGTGTGCACATCCGTGTCATCTCCATGGTCCATCTGAGCATCTCTGCCTGGGAGCAGCCAGGCCCCCAAGGAGGACGAGGTAGAGGTGCCCCAGGACACAACAGCTCTGTGGGCTGGGCCTGACCCCATTCCCCCCTTCCCCGAGAACCCAGGCCAGCCTGCTGGCCTGCAGGAAGGAGCAGACGGGGCATGTGGTTTCTGTTTGTTCTTTTGAGATAGGGTCTCACTACATAGTTCAGGTGAACCTCAGATTATGTAGCCTGGACCTTGCAGTTTCTGTGGCACCCTCCTCTTCCTTGAGGCTGGGCTTGGACATGGCGCCGGCTCAGGGCCAGCCAGGAGAGCATGTCAGCATGGGGGCCGTTGGGGTCCCCAGGTTGGGGAAGCTTCTCCTTTTGCTCATTGCATGTCTCAGCCTTGCTTCCCAAGACAGCATGTGGGACAGGGCTCATTCTTCCCCTTCTCACCAAATTCATTAGCACCCACCCTTGTGGGGTGGCCTGGGACTCTGGAAGGTCCTTGAGACCTTTCCCAGAGGCCCTTGGTATCAAAACTATGACAATATGAAACCGTTCCTTGCCATCTTCTCCCCTCCTTTCTCTCCATAGTGGATGGTGGAACCCTTTGGAACACGGTAAATCATTGCTCTGGTGGTGTGTGTTTGTCTTTCATAGTTCTTTCAGCTTTCGTTTCTCATATGGTAGACGTTGCTGTGACCCATAGGTGGCTGCTGCTCAGAGTGCTGAGGACCACGGAGGACCACAGGGGTGCTAGGCCAAGGCACGGAGGGCCCTGGCCTCCCACGGCACCGGGACACACTGGCCACGTGCAGGGCCAGGTAAGGTAGCTTGCTCTTCGCCCCCTTCCTCCAAACATGTACAGCTGGAGCGATCAGCCACACCCTCATAGTGTGCTTGGCACCACGGTGCACTGGGGTTGCATGTGCGTGCACACCTGGGCTTGTACACACCTAGGCTTGTACGTGGTGCCCAGACCAAAGTGGGCATGGGTGCTCTTGGGTTGCCATGTTCTTTAGGGTAGATGACCCTCAAACTGCCACATCAGAGTAGCTGAGAGTGAGAACAGTGGCCCAGGGCACACGAGAAACCCACGGGGAGGCTGGCCTGAGGACCCTGGGGGAAAAGGCGTTTTCCTGAAGACCTGTCAATTAGGAAAACTAGGAAAGGCTACTGGCCCCAGCAGCCCGCACTGCGTCTCCATATAGGTGCAAGTCCGCTGAGGAGCAAGCCCAGCGTCTCCCCAGAGCCTTCCTTTCCGTGAGTCGCGCTGGGTCATGCTGCGATCTCAGCGCCACTAGCCCGGATCTACCGGGAAGGCATGGCCGCACGGCTCACCTGGAGGCTGCAGTGTCACGGGCATGGCTGTCAGCAGGCCCGGGAAAGCACTCAGGCCTGCTCCAGCCCTTTCTGCTCCACTGTGTTCCACTCCCTCTGTGAGGAACCAGTGACCCTGAATTAGGAGCCACCGGCACAGCCGTCTCAGCTCTGGAAGCGCTGCAAGGCTCCAGTTCTGAGCCAGGGTCTCTGCTGAGGTACTGGGCTTGCTCTAGCATGCATTTGCTCACTTTCGGGCAGTGCTAGGCTGGAACTCTGGACCTTGCGCATGGGCAGAGATGTGGGCCCTCCAAGTGGCTGTCTTAGCAGCTCCTCCCCACTTTGCAGTCTAAGCTCCTCGGGCTGGCTTTGAACTCAGGTCCTCCTAAGCAGCTGCAGGTGTGCACCACACAGCCACAGCATGGCTCAAAAGCTTGGCTTTCAGCCCCTCTAAGGGCACCCCAGGCCTGCTATCTCTGCTTCAGGCTGCCATGGGGAGAGCCTCTGCCATATATCTACCCGTGCGTATCTGCCTTGCCTGCCTCCCGAAAACCAGGAGCCAGAGTCAGCTTTTATCTTTTTAAAAAAAATAATACGTATATTTTTAATCTTTTATTTATTTGGTACAGGGTCTCATTGCACAGCTCAGACTTGCAATGATCCTCCCGCTTCAGCCTTCTGAGTGCTGGGATCACAGGTGTGTGCCGCCATACTGGCTGCAGGTTGTTATAGCAACAGGAAGATGGCAAGTGTGGAAAATTGGCACCAGCAAATGGAGTCATTGCTGCAACAGCGTGTGGCTCAGAAGCCTTGGCGATGGGTCACACAGGAGTGCCTTGCGAGTGGCGTGGGTGGCAGGACCGGCCTCAGAAGGTAGGTGGGATACAGAAGGGTGCCACCCCAAGGAGGGGGCACTCGCTAAGGAGCTCAGTGCCAGCAGGAAGGCGCTGTGTGCTTCGTGCCAGAGCAGGAGGGTGTTCTGTGCCTCTCCGGACCAGGCAAGAGCTCACCCTGCCAGGCTCAGGAGTGCACCATGCAAAGCCTGTGAGGACAGCACGTGTGGGCACCTGTCCAGGCCACTGGGGAATGCCCTGTGCAGCCAGAGTGGCCTTCAGAGGCCGCAGCAGTCGCGGCTCCGGTGGGTCCCGCTGGAGCTGCCGCAGTGGTGGTGGCAGATGTGTGGTGGGATGCTCCTAGGTGGCTCTGGCACCTCCCACCAAGATTTCTAAGGCGATGGGAGCCCAGGGGCTGTAGCAGCCATCGCCACAGTGCTGTGCGAAGCTACATGGAAGCCCCAGGAAGTTAAGGGTCCAGGAGCACAGAATGCTGGGCACAGCAGCAGCAGGCAGTGAACAGTGCCAACCTCCAAGGCGGTGGCAGGTCTCCAGGGCCGTCCTCACCACTGGGCCTCATGTGCACCTTGGTCACAGCTTCCCTATCCTGGGGGCTGTGTCTACTCTCAGCCCTCGTGTGGCCAAGGGTGGAATGCTCTGATTTGCATAGGGACTGGGGCCAAGAGTTTGCTGGGAGCCTGGGAGTAGCAGCTGGGGCCTCCAGAGGGCCTGGGCCGGGCTGCAGGGCCAGTTGTCACCTTCATTGCTCCTGGGGCCCCTGTGTGGCTGGCTTGGCCCCGAGCCTGTGGCAAGAGCAAGGGAAGGAAACTGCTGGGCGCAGGTGGCTGGCAAGGGCAGTGCATCCTGGGGGACCTGCCCTTTGTGGGGTTCACGAACATGGTCACATGTCCCTGCTGCCCTAAGCCAAGCAGCCACCAGTGGAGACATTGCCTGCACCTGTGGGGAGTCTGCCTTAGGGACCTGCCACCACCCACTGCTGGGCTTGGGTTCTGATTCTGCCCCGTCTCAGACAGTAGGAAAGGAGGCAGCCGCTCACTGGTTCATTTATTGATGGAGGTCGGGAGGGACCCAGGGGTACAAGGCTGCGGGCGAGCCAGAAAACAGTGACAGTTTCTGCAGTGGAAGAGGAGGAGGATGCGGCTGTCAGTACCTGGTAGAAGTTTTGTAAGCAAACCAACCATTTGGAATGGGCACAGTGGAGTACTACCTAGCACATTCACACGTTTCTGCCATCTGGAGATTTTATATATACAGTATATGATCTGTTTTTTATAAATGTACAGCTTGAGAGAGACCCTTCTTGTACTAAGTACAGCATGAAACGGGACACCGGCGAGGGCGTACCACCTTCCAACTGAAGACCCCTGAGGGCAAGGCCAGGGCATGGTGCCCTGCCCAGTGAGGCCTGTGCCCCTGGACTGGCTGGGCCCTGGGGTGCCTCTTTGGGCCAAGGCACTTGTCGGCCCCGCGGGCTTCCCTGCCTGGTGAGTGGGCAGGGCGAGGGGCCATGGGGAGAGAGGCCCACAGGTCCAAGTGAGCTGCCCGTCTGTATACCAGGCTTAAATACAATAAATAAATCTTGGTGGGTGGTGGTTTTACCCTCCTGGCCCCAGGACAGGCTGCCTTTTAGGGTCACTTAGGGTGTGGCCTCCTGTCCTCAGGCTACTTTTTAGGATCCTCCGTGAGGACAGTTCCAGGCCTCAGAGAAGCGACTGCGTGCTGTGACTCAGAAGTGGGGTCCCCGGCGTCCCTCTCCTGTCTGTGCTGATGCCTGGGCACCTCAGATCTTGGCCACGTAGTTGTTGGGGAACAGGCCCTGCTTGCCTCGTAGCCGGCCCGTCCACCAGCCGGACGGATCTGCAGAGGGAGAGGTGAGAGGACGCTGAGCGCCATGCCCACCTGCTGAACACCTGCCATGCTCCTCTCCTCCTGAGTTGGCCATTCTGTTGCCCAGCTGGGAGGCCAGGCCCGCTATGGCCTGCTGCAGTCCACCTGAGGGCTCCCCATTCCCGACCCCACCTAGGACCTGCTCTCCACAACACCCAGCCCTCCTTCCTCCAGTTCCTTCACCGAGATCCTGTCGGGAGTGTGCTTTGTCTGCGCAGTCACACACGTGTGCAAATCCACGGAAAACAAGGTGTGTAGACCTGACGGTTCTGCGCTTAGCATGTCTGTGTTATTTTTAGAGCAGGCGAAATGTACTTTTATTTACATTGCTGTTGCCTTATTGAATGACCCTTGTTCCTAATTTTTAGTATCTCTGTACCCACTAGCAAGCAGTTGTGTTAAGACGCTTCCTGGCTCTAAGAACATGGGTCTCCTATGACGAATATAACTGATACTTTAAGCAGTGCTGGGGAAAGACCCCAGTCTTGATTTGTATATGTGAAGCCTTTTATATCACAGAGCCAAACCCCTGGCTCCATCATCTTTTTTTAAAAATTATAATTTCAGAAGCAATTAAAACTACATATTTATAAAAGTTACCCATTTTGTACCCCAGTGTGTACATGGTGTATGTACACAAGACTGTTTTGTCGAAGTATATAGGATTTCCACATTCTCTTTCACAGCTGTAGTTCCCAGGATTCCCTGCTTAGTTAGGAGTTCCCCACAGACCAGTGAGCTTGTCGTAAGGTTGCCCCCATGCTTATTTTCCTTTGTTGTATTTTTTTCTTTTTGAGAACTGCTCTGGCTATGCAGTTCAGGCTGGCCTTAAAACTCACTTTGGAGCCCAGGCTGGTCTACAACTATCGACAACCCTCTTGCATCTGCTTCGAGAGTGCTAGGATTACGGGTTTGCACCACCACTCCTAGCTCTGTCTCTGTTTTCTGTGGTACTGGGGATCAAACTCAGGACCTTGCACTTGAGAGGCAGGCACGTACTGCTAAGTTATGTCCCCGGCCCTCTGCCTCCATTTTTATAATTTTGTTTTAATACTATTGCTTCATAGCCACTTGGTTTTCTACAGATGCTTTTTTTTTTTTTTTTTTTGTCTTTTTGAGACAGGGTCTCTCTGTACAGTTCAGGCTGGCCTTGAGCTCACTTTTGTGGCCCAGGCTGGTCTCGAACTTGCACTAATCCTCCTGCCTCAGCCTCCCAAGTGCTGGGATTACAGGCATGAGCCACCACGCCCGGCTCTCTACAGATGCTTTGAAGCCTCAGAGAGAACTCAGGCTTCTAGGCTTGCAGCCTTTACCTGACATATGTGCTTACTTGTTTGGAGTTCTCCTTGATGTAGAGGTCAAGAGTAAGCCATAGTGATAATACATTGCTGAAAACCCTGATCATTACTGCCAAACGTTCTCTGAAATGACAGTACTTCCTATGTGTACTAGGAACGGAGCCTGTTTCCCTGCTTCAGAGCAGGATAGTCTACACCTAGTGCAACGACAGAGTCCAGAAGTCCTGAGAACTACCCAGTGAGTTTGCTAAGTCGTTTATGGGCCAAACTTGACCTAAAGGGATGCAGGCTCTTGGGGTAGTTGTTCTGGCTGGGGGTGTGTGGTCCTGGGCCTCAAGGGGCCAGAGCTTGGGGCTTACTCTGCATGCTGTACAAGCCTCGCGGCGTCCGAGGCTTCTGTCCTGCCTGTCCACTCGGGGCAGGAAGGACCCGTTACGAGGAGAATCTGCTCGTAAGGTGTTCTTGTAGTTTGCCTTCTGACATTTTTTACTTTGCTCTTGGTACTTTTTTTAAACAGAAGTTTGCAACTGCCTTTTCATGTCAAGTGCTGCTTAGATTTTGCATTTTATGTGCTGCACAAAATCCTTTCCTACCCCAAGATTTACATGCTATGTTTCCTTCTAAGACTTACACCATTTCATTATGTTTTTAGTTTTCATTTTTTCCCCTGTTACTGGAGATTAAACTTGGGACCTTGTGCTTGTGAGCCAGGCACTTAGGCCATTGAGCTATCTCTTGGGCTAATTATGACTTTTGACCATAACGTCATCTGTTATTTTGTGTATGAGGTAGAAATCGTTTAACTATTTTCAAAATGGAAAGCAGTTATCTATCCCTTCTCCTCTGGTTTCAAATGCCATAGTGCCTGGGCCAAGTGCAATGCCTGTAATCCCAGCCCTCAGGAGGCGGAGGCAGGACTGCAGTCATCTGAGGCCAGCCTGGGCTACACAATGAGTTTGAGGCCAGCTTGGACTGTATAGTGAGATCTTGTCTCTAAAG
>PVJA010051388.1:0-12858 GCA_004027025.1 Myocastor coypus | reverse complement strand
GGTCACCGCGCATTAGAAGCCAGCCAGGGCTACGCAGCGAGTTCAAAGTCAGCCTAAAATATACAATGAGACCCAGTCTCAAAAAAAAAGAAAGTAGAGAAATCATTAGATTAGATGAATTCAAAGGATCCCATGTGTGTTTCCTGGGGGGAATGTGACAACAGAGGCTTTGGCTCAGGGCTGGAAGGCAGGACACCCACGTGGTGGCTGGGCCCATGCCCTGGAAAATTATTTCCTTTTTTCTTCTGGCTTCCGAAGGCTTTTCCTGTGTCTTGTGGCCACACCACACCAGTCATTAGGGCCTGCATTAAGCCCTGGCCGTAATGAGGTTTAATGGGGTACACTCCTGTCATCCCAGAACACTGGGAGGTTGAGGCAGGAAGATGCCAAAGTTTGAGTCCACCATGGGCAACTTAGTGAGATCCTGTCTCAAACTATAAAGTAGCTCAGGGCAAAGGCACATTGGTTTTCTTTTCTTTCTTTTTTTTATTGATGCTGGGTATTACACCTAGGTCCTTTTCCCTAAGCTGTAGCCCCAGCCCCTTTCTTATTTCACTTCAAAACAAGTTCTGGGACTGGGTGTGATGGCGCATGCCTGTTGTTCCAGCGCTCTGGAGGCTGAAGTAGGATGATTGTTGTGAGTTTGAGGCCAGCGGAAGCTACAAAGTGAATGCACAGCCTGAACTGCATGGAGAGACCCTGTCTCAAACAAAAGGAACGACCTGGCTAAGTTGCCCAAGCTGGGAGTGAGCTTGTAACTCTCCTGCCTCAGCCTCCCACAACACCGGCATCTCTTCAAATCTCTCCTCCACGTTTTGGTCCCTCTTCTGTCTAACTCCTCCTGAGGTTTCTAATGGTTGCATTTAGAAAGCCATCTGGATGAGCCTTGGTCATTTGTGTTGTAACAGAATGGGGGAGGCTTGGCACTTTATCAAGAAAGCCTTTTCTTTGAAGCATGATTTGGGGGATCTGGAAAGTCCCAGCCTGGGCATTTGGTGAGACCGTGTGTTAAAATTAAACAGAGCTAGCAATGTAGTTCAGTGAGAAGGCCCCCAGGATAGGGTGGCACCTGCTGTGTGATGCTTACCCTTCTCCTCACAGGGCAGAGTCATGTGGGAATGCGGGCCTAAGCAACTCAGTCCTCCATTGGGAAAGACCCCCACCTGAACTCTGCTGGTTTTATTTCTATAGAAGCAGTTTCGAAGCCAGGTGTGATGTTCCATGCTCGTCACTCCAGGAGGACGAGACAATAGGATCCCAACTGATAGCCCAGTGTAGGCAACTTAGTTGAGACCCTGTGAGAGTGGGGAGACCTCACTACAATCATCTGTAAGAGCTGTGGGAAAAATACTTTACAAGGAATTCCTATCTCCCAGAGATGGGTGGTGCTAGGGCATAGCTAAGGGCAGCTGGGAAAGTAGGTGTGGCCAGTTCGGTATAAAATCCAAGGGCACATGCGCAGAACAGTTCCCAAGGCCCTGGCTTTGAGCTTCTCCCAAGAACTTGAGGTTTCCTATTGGATTGCGCAGGCCTCTCATCAACCTGAGGAGTGGGAGGTAAAGCAACAGTTGCAATGAGCTCTGGCTGTGGTGTGTCTTCAGGGCCCCTGCTCTCATCCTGTACTTACTGTTTTCTTGCTTTTGGTGGGCCTAAACTTTTCCAACAGGGGCTGTTTCTTTTCATATTTATTTATTCATTTTATGTATTTAGTATAAGGACTACAGGGTCTCACTACATAGATCAGACTCAGTGATTCTCCTGTTTTCAGCCTCCCAAACGCTGAGATTATAGACACGCACCATCGCTCCCAGTCTCAATTGCAATCTCAGTGCACCCGGCAGTGGGGCTGGCACAGCATGCTGGGAATTGAGCCCAAGCCACTGAGCTATCTGGCCGGCTCCCTCTTTTTCTATCTTTAATAACTGTAAAACCCTGCTACTGTTGGTGCATGTTCTAAGCAACCCACAATCTACCTCTAGAAGTGGGTCCCCGTCACCCCAAACCCGCTACCATAAGGAAACAGAAGACTGTCCTGAGCAAACAGTCCCTCTCCTGGCTGCTTTCTTTGTGGCTGGGCCCAGATCAAGCATGTTTAGCCCCTACAATTCTTTTTCTGGCTCTGCTTGCCGCAATGGCAATGGAGCCCAGGACCTTCACACTGAACTATATCCCCAGCCCTTTTTGCCTTTTATTTTGAAAAGGTCTTATTAGGTGGCCCAGACAGGGTTTGCGCACCGGATTCTCTTGCCCCTGCCTCTGAAACGCTGGAATGACAGGCTTGCACCACTGTGCTCCAGGCTGATGGGTGCTTCTTTGCTCCTGGCTTCATTTTGCAAGGCCATTGTACCCTGGCTACCAGCGGTCCAGAGCCTGGGAACAGAGGAGAGTGGGGTGGCCCAGCCCTGAGGGTAGCCTTGGAGTCTGGAGGGGCTGGTGGGAGACAACAGGCACCTCCTTAGCCCTTTGCTGTAAATGTGTATTTTTAGCAAGGACTGTACCCCTGCAGTTGGGAGGCTGAGGCAGGAGGATGATTGTGAGTTCCACACCAGCCTGAGCTGCATACTGAGTTCAAGACCGGCTTCTGTCATATATATTTTTTTTCTGAGTCCATGTTTATGGTACTTAATAATCACATTCCTTATGGGGTGTTCACATATATACACAACATGTCTTCATTCTTTTTATGTCCCCTTCCTTCTTCCCCTCCTGCTCGCTCCGTTTCTTGGTCCTCTCCCATTTGCCAAACATTTGTCTCCATTTCCTATTACATCTTAGTCTTTTCTAAGATAGTCTCCCTACGTGGCAGTTCCGCCTGGCCTTAAATTCACTCAGTAGCCCAGGCTGGCCTCAAACTCCAGCCCATGCTTCTTGGGCCGCCCTGGAGCCCTGCATCTATGCACCTCCATAGGTCCGCAGAGTGGTGGGGAAGCCCTGGCTGAGCTCCAAGGGAGCTTTGCAGCTGCCCTCGGGCTCTGCAGTACTGGGAACCCTGGCTTCCGGGTTCCTGCCGAGCTGCCCTCCGGCGCAGTTCCCTGTGACCTGCATTTCAGTGCAAGGCTGTTTTAGACAGCGGAAGCCCTGAGAAGGTGGATTGCTGTGGGGAAGAAGCCGGGTCTCCATGGCGATCAAGGGAGAAGCAGCCGGGTTCCAGGTGTGTGGACAAAGCAGAATGTGCAGCAGAGCGCTAGGTGCATCCCGGGTGTGAGATGGGGGCCCCAAAAGCAAGTCAGTCAGCCTTGCTCTGCCTTCTGTTTCTTGTGCCTCAGGCACCTGAGTTAGTGTGGACGTCTACGAGGCTCTGGACATGGAAGCATGAGAAGGCTCTAGGACAGTTCCACATACACCCCCAGCACCCCCTTGGTTTGGATAGTGATTTTTATGGAAAGTGTTGAATTTCCAAGTCCATGAACGCTAGAATGTCCAGATTATATCTAGTGATGTCACATGGCCTGTCCTTAGCCAGCACCAGGGTGAATGCCTCTAATTCCAGCACTTTAGAGGCGGAAGCAGGGGGTTCCTGCCTATGGGGCTTGAGGCCAGCCTAATCTACATGAGACTTTGCCTCAAACAAAGCAAACACAAGAATAACAGAAGAAACAAACAAAAGACCTTGCCAGGTGTGAGTAGTGCATGCTCGTAATCCCAGCGCTTTGGGAGGCTGAGGCAAGAAGATCCAGGTTTGAACCCAGACTGGGCAATTTAATAGCTTATCAAGAATCTTTTTGAAAACAAACAAAAAAATATTGGTCTAGTGGCATATGCCTGTGAGCTTAGCAGTCAGGAAGCTGAGGCAGGAGGTCTGCCACAAGTCTGAGGCTACATGGGGAGTTCAAGGCCAGCCTGAACTACATATCAAGACCCTGTCTCAAACATAAATCAATAAATAAATTTAATTAAATTAAAAAAAATTTTTTTTGGGGGGGGACCAGGGTTCAAACTCACGACCTTGCACTTGCCCAGCAGGCACTTGTGCCTTGGAGCTATCTCCCCAGCCCCATAAAAATATTTTTTTAAAAAAGGACTAGGGATTCAACTCAGTGTGAAGGCCCTGGGTTCATTTCCTGGGCGAGTCTAGCCAAAATTCCCCCCTGTGCACCAAGCAAAGGTTTCCAGGGCATCACACATGCATGAGTGTACCAGCCCCCTTCCTGGAGCAGCTGATGGCACTATCGTTCCTTCCCCCTAGGAACTGAGTAGAATTCTTGAAGACAGGGCTTGCTATGAAGGCCAGGCTAACCTCAAACTGGAAGAGATCCTTGTGCCTCAGCCTCCTGAGTGCTGGGGTGACCAGTGTGCACCACCATGCCCTGCTGGACAAGGGACAGGGTGGATTTCCAGCAAATGTCCTGCCTGATTCAGTGCAGACTTCCTGGAACTGGTATGTCCTCAGGTTTTCTTAGCTGCTGCCCAATAAGGACACTTTGAGGTGCCAAGTGGGCACCTCGAGGTCCTTCCACAGGCGCGCAGTGACATGAGTGTTCCCTTCTTGCTCTGGCCTGCCTTCCTCTGCTGCGCTTCAGCAGGTGACCATCCATATTGACAGCAGAGGAAGCAGGCTCTGAGGTAGCGGGAAAGCTAAGACTCTTGGGGGAGTCAGCCAGGCCGGGCAGATGCCTTTGGGTGGTGGCATGTGGCACCAGGAGCAGTGACAATAATGCGGAGATCAGCAAGTGTGATTGCTGGTGCCTGCCATTCTAGCACCATTGGAGGGCAAGGCACGAACAGCCCAAGGTCCCGCGCCTCCTGCGCAACTTAGCAACTTGCTGCAACTGCCTGTATCTCAAAACTTGAGCAATGTGCTGGGGGTGTCAGACAGCGTAAAGACCCTGGGTTGGATGGCCCCAATGGGAGAAAAGGAAGAGGAAGGAGAGGGAGGAGGCAGACCCCTGGGTCCCTTGTGGGGCTCCCCCAATCCTAAGTGTTCTGTTGCCCTGGGGGACCCCAGAGACCTCCTCGTGCTCCCTTATAATAACCTGACCCAGAAAGAGGATGTGAGGGGCTGGGGGGAGAGCGGTTCTCTTTGATGGTCGTGGAGATGGAGGCCAAGCCTTACATGAGCTAGGCAGCGATGCACCTCTGAGCTGCAAGCCTAGCCACAGGAACCTTCATTTTGCTTTATTTTTCTCAGACAGATTGGCCTGGAACTCACAGTGACCCTCCTGTGTCAGGCTCCCCAGTGCTGGGATGGCAGGGCTTCCTCACCAGGCCTGTTACCTGGAGCCCAGTAGACAGCACACAGTGCCAGTCTTGCCACCTGCCTCCACCTCAGGAACACCTGCAGGCATGCACGAGGCACCAGGGTGGCCCAGCAGCAGGGCAGAGCTGGCCAGAGCAGGGCTGCCAGCAGAAGTGACCCCATTGTGAAGCCCCCTCTGCCTCTGCTGAGCCTCCCAGACCTTGGGACAGGAGCTCAAGAATTTCCCTCTCCGTCCCTCTCCCCTGCCACAGAAGAGGCTTGGCTGATTAGGGCTGGGTGTGTACTTCATGAGGTAGGCTAGAAGACAGGAAGAGAGAAATTTAAAAAAAAACAGCAACCACAAGAAAAATGCTTCAGGTATGGTGGTACATGCCTGTAATTCCAGTCCTATGGAGGATGTGGCAGGAAGATCCCTGTGGGTTCCGGACCAGTCTGAGCTACAACGTGAGTTCAAGGCCAGCCTGAACCCTACAGCAAGACCCTGACTCAGAGACCAAAAAAAAAAAAAAAAAAAATCTAAAACCGCAACCTCCCCAAACCAAAACCCCAAACCTCAAACAAAAAGGAACAAAGAAAGGTGCCCAAGGACTCCAGGCTCCTCCCTCAGGCAGTAGGGAAGGGGCCGTCCTCAGCGACCTGGGAGGCAGATGAGATCAAGTGAGGAACCTATGCTCCCTGGTGGTGGGGGCCCAGGATGGCACATCGCGGAGCCTGTCCGGAGCTAGGGACCCCTCCCAAGAGTGCTGGCTGCTCCTACGTACAAGCCAAAGGGCGCTGGAGCCATGGTGGGACTGAGCTCTTAGGAGTATCATCTTAGCATTCTGGGTGGCTGAGGCAGGAGGATCCCAAGTAACAGGCCCGCCTGGGAAATGACACAATATAACAAGACCCTGTTTCCTTGGCTGGGGAGATAGCTCAGTGACCCAAGTGCCTGCCTGGCAAGTGCAAGGACCTGAGTTTGATCCCTGCTACCACATACCATGCCAGCCACAGAATTCTGGGTGCCTGTGCAGGCTGTTCAAACCGGGTACGGTGGTACATGCCTGTAATCCCAGCATGGGGGAGCCTGAGATAGGAGGATTACTACAAATCCAAGCTGTGTAGTGAGACCCTGTAGCATAAATAAATAAATAGTAAAAGAAAAAAAAAAGCCAAGACTGTCTCAAAATAAAAAATAAAGGCCAAGAATATAGCTCAGTGCAAAAGCCTTGATTTTAGTTCCCAATAATGCAAAGGGGTAGGAATTAACTGCAGGATTCATATGCCGCTAAGTTCAAGAGACTGGGCTTCTGAGGAGCTGGCTTTGCCCTTGACCCTTGTGGGGATTTGGTCACATGTTCCAGCCAGTGGGTGCTGGGTGCTCCTGCAGGTTGGGCTGCAGGGCTGCGAGGATGTCTGGGTGGTGTAGGAGTGACAGAGAAAATAGTAGCTCTGAGAAGCTTAGCCCTCGCCCCAGGAAACAGCTGGAGGGGGGGAAGGGCAAGCCCCAGGATCAGCAGAGGCCGGCCAGGTGGCCGCAGGTGGGGCTGCAGCCGGAAGGGAAGCAGGGAGGAGCCAGGGCTGAAGGCTTACTCAAAGACATCCTATCTGCCCCTGCAGAATCACAAAGGCTCCAATCCTGTTCTGACAGGTCGTGCTTCATGGGCTGGGCTCAAGACAAGCTTGCTGTTGTACAGGGGACTGAAGCCAGGGTTTTTTCCCCTGAGCACCCCCCTACTCCATGAACATGCTTTTAGTTTGAGTCAGGGTCTTTGAGTTGCTAGATTGCCCAGCCTCCTGCCTCAGCCTCTCACAATGCTGGGATGGCAGATGTGTGTCACCATGCCAAGTTTCTCTTAACATTTTTTCTGTCTTTCTGAGACAGGGTCTTGCTATGCAGTTTAGGCTGGCCTTTGAGCTCACTTTGTAGCCCAGGCTGGTCTCCAACTCTGAGGGATCCTCCTGCCTCAGCCTCCTGAGTGCTGGAATTACAGGTATGGGCATTGCACCTGGCTTCATCTCATCCCCATGAGGTCTGAAGCCATGGGCCACAGGCTCTCTGGGGGTGCTGGCCAAGGGCTCAGGCTATGAGGTGCTTCCACACAGGCTCCAGGGACAGTGATGCTCAAGGCCATCAGAGAGCTGGGTGGCGTGGGTGTGTCTTTCAGAAAACCTTGAGAGCCACCTGGTGCTCAGTGATGTCATAGTTCTGCGCTGTGAGTGTCTGACAACATCCTGTTTCCCTTTGAAGCCTCAGGTAGAGCTGGCTCTCAGGAGGAGGAGCTGCAGCTGGAGCTGAGATGGAGCTGAACGTGCTTCCTTGGTACCGGAGAACGCCCCTGCGGATCCTCAGTATGTCACCTGAAGGGAACAGCATGAACAGTTGACTCCAGATCACACTGTGGCCTACGAAGACCTGGTGACCTTGGGGGACTCAGGAAAAGGGAGTAAAGTTTTCAGTGCAAACTGCTGTCCTTTGGCCTTGGTGACATAGGGATAGGGACAGGACAGGGTGGGTTGGGGCTGTGGAGTCCTGGACTTTGGTGGATGGGCCACTTGGAGCCAGGGCCAGGCCTACTTGCTGAAGGATGAGGCGTGGGCCTGTGATCCCCTGATCAGAGGTGACTGGCATGGAGGGATAGCCCAGCATGGGACGTGGTGAGCTCTCTGTCGAGGAGGTGTGCAAGTACTAGGCAGGCAACTGCTCAGCTGCTCCTAATGGGGTCCCAGGGCCAGACAGGGGCTGGGGCACTCATCCCTCATCTGCCGAGGCTGGGGACCTGGATAGCTGGCTCAGTGTCCGAATGGCTCCCTCTTGGAAACCTCAGCAGAACCATGCGCAGGAGCTAGTGCTATGCAGCAGCGCTGTGAGTAGCATAGGAGAAAACCCTCAGATTCAGGCTGTTTTATCCTCTGCGCCATTGGCTCCCCATCTCAACACTTAGTATCATCTGTTTTTGAGACAGGATTGCCCTATGTAGTCCAGTATGGTCTTGAACTCACTGCGCAGCCAGGCTGGCCTGGGAATTGGGGCAATTCTCCTGCCTCAGCCTCTCTAGCCGCACTCACCACAAGTGTCCTCTTTTCCTTCTCAGCCCTCCCACCAGTGGTTGGCTACCCGCAGTAGGGGGATCAGATCCCCGTCGCGAGGACTGACAGCAGAGCCAGGCTGGAGGTACCTGCTGTGCAGGGCTCTCCATCGGGCCTCTGGTGGAGGGGGGCAGCGCGGCCCGCGACCGGCCCTGGGAACTCCAGGGCCAGGGGCGCCGATTGTGGGCCAGGGCCCAGGGCTGGGGGCGCGCAGTGCAGAGGCGCAGAGCGCAGTCCGCGTCAGAGGATGAGTCCTACAGCAGTTGCCGGGGCACGTTTGCAGTCCTCTGAGAGTGGGGTCAGCTCGGGGAGGGCCGCGCGGTGGTGGGCGAAACGCGACATTGTCATTCTTCCCTTGCCTCCGTCGCTGGCGCCCGCGGGTCGTTCTGTTTGAATGAATGAGCCCAGTGGCCGCGCCCAATGGGCACCCGCGCCTGCTTAATATGCATGAGGCCCACAGCCAATGGCTGGGCGAGGAGGCTGTTTTAAACGGCGGTGCCCGCTGGCCAATCAGGCGGCTCTCGTGGAGGCAGCTAGCGCGAGGCTGGGAGCCCGAGCCGCGCGTCGTGCCCTGCGCTGCCCAGACTCGCGAACAATACAGGTACGATCTGCAGCGCCCGCCGCAGCGCCCGCGCAACTTTCCGGCCCGCGCCGCGCCCGCCTCTTGCCCGTTGCCCACCGGCTGGCCGCGAACGGGGAAGCGATCTAGGTGTTGCAACTTTTCCGAGGCTCTCGCCCGTACTCCCGGCTCTTAGGCTCGGCTGGCTGGCTCCTCGGAGCTGCGCTCGCCGGTCGCCCCCTGGGACAGCAGCCAAGGGCCCGAGGCCTCCCCGCCCCCGGCCAGCTGTGCGGCAGCTGCGGCAGCCCGGCCAGGGCGATCAGGGGCGGCGGCTGGCTGAGCGCGACGCTGCACCTGGCTGCGGGGACTCAGCGGGGGGCGGCGGCCGGTGCGCGCCCGGGGCCGCCGCGTCCGCAAACTTCGCTGCCAGGGCGCAGGCTGCGCCGCGGTCTCGTGGAACATGGCTTTCGCGGGCGCAGCGACTCGGGGGTCGTGGCCACGGTATCCTCCCTGTCCCCGCTGCCTGCCCGGCCCGAATCGCCACCGCCGCGGTCGCCGCCAACATGGCTGGCGCGGTGCAGGCTCGGCCGGGCGGGCGGGCGCTGGTTGCGGGGACTGGCGTCGTCGTCGGTGGGCTCAGAGTCCAGGGCCCTGGACGGGTGGCACGCAGGGCCGGGAGCGTCTCCACTCGCTCCGGCGCGGCCGTGCGTCATGGCTGCGCGGGGCCTTTGTTATCCCTGCCGTGCGCCCGGCCCGGGGGCGGGAAGGTCCGGCCCGCAGCCCCCGTGTCCCCCGCGTCCTCGCGCCCCCGGGTGGTCCGGGCTGGGTGGGGCGGGGCTGGGGCCCGCGGGCGGGCGGCGGCGGTGGCGGTGGAGCCCGGGCCGCTTTGTTCGTCGCCGGCCGCGCGCGGATCAGCCATTTTAGCGAGCGGGGCTCAGGAGGCGCGGCGACCGCCACCGCCGCCGCCGCCGCTGGCAGCCCGGTCCCCACCCCCGGCGCGCCGCCGTCGCCCCCGGTCCCGCGCGTCCCCTGGGGGTGGCAGCAGCGGATTTCAGGGGCACTTTCTTTCATCGGGAGGCTTGGGACAAAATGGAAGGTGAATTACCGGTGTCCGGGGGACCCGGCGCGGGCGCCGAGTGGCGCTGCCAGCTGCGGGCCGGGGCTTTCACAAATCAGGCTCCGCATAGCCAGCGCTGCAGCTGCAGGGCCCTGAGGCGATCGCTGCTGAGGGGAGCGCTTGAGCTTTCCGTGATGACCTTGGGTGCTGGAAAAGGAAAAGATGGCGGGAAGCTGGGAGGTGGGACAGGGACGAGGACATGCAGCAGCTGCATTTTTATTTGGAAACTTTGGAGAAAGTGTTCCTGGCTGGACCCACATTCCGTGTTCCACAGGGGCAAGACCAGCCCATTCAATATCCCCTCCCCTTGTACCCTGCGACGAGTGATACAGTGGAACTAACAGTACAAGACTGCCTGGTCACTTTCCACATTGCCTGGTACGAAAAAAGCCAGATCTGTGAACCAAAACACATCTGCAACAGTGAGAGCAAATGTTCCCAATATATGGGTTTTTTGCTTTGATCTTGATTAGCAGGTTTTGTTTTTCTATTTTTCAAACACAGGAGTTAAAGGGTAGCATCTAGGCTTAGCCACCAATTTCAGTCTTCTGTCACCCATCCGTTTCGCATGTGCCCTCCGCATGGCCCACCAGGCTTTTACACCCAACGCGTCCATGCCGGAAGTAGCTCCCGATAGCTCCCGATCGCAGCACCACTCACCCCAGTTTAGTTTGCCCCAAATGGGGAAGTTCAATGCAAGCAGTTCCCAAACCATGGTGCTTCATGCCAGTCCAAAGTTAAATGACAAGTGATGATGAAGCTGATGTCTTTCGCATTCTGCTTTCCGCTAGGATCATCAGGCGCCGGGCTTCCTACTAGAAAATTTAATTTTGTCTTCAAGTTCTGCAGTTTTCATTCTATTCTTTTTGCTTCTTTGTCTCCATGGCAGTCAGGATGGCTAAAGGGGACCCCAAGAAACCAAAGGGCAAGATGTCTGCATACGCCTTCTTTGTGCAGACCTGCAGAGAGGAGCACAAGAAGAAGAACCCGGAAGTCCCTGTCAACTTTGCAGAATTTTCCAAGAAGTGCTCAGAGAGGTGGAAGGTATTTTTTTGCTTCCTTTGCATTTCGGTTTACTTTCCAACTCTCTGTCCCTCCCCCTTAGACTGGCTAGTTTGTCTTTGGGGTTTTGGGATTTTAGATTGAACTTTGGTCTTCAGCCTCTGCGTGTCATGGCGACAGCTGCCACTTCAGTCACAGGCAAGCCACATGGTGTGCTTCCAGTGTGGCAGGATTTTCACCAATCCCTTTCTTTGCAGACGATGTCTGGGAAGGAGAAGTCTAAGTTTGATGAAATGGCCAAGGCAGACAAAGTTCGCTATGACCGAGAGATGAAAGATTATGGACCTGCCAAGGGAAGCAAAAAGAAAAAGGACCCTAATGCACCCAAAAGACCACCGTAAGTGACTGTAGTACCGCAGGTAATGGCTGTGGACTTTCCTGCTGCTTGAAAGATTCTTTCCCTGAAACACCTCTGCAAAATATTCAGACTGACCTTTAAAATATAGTGTGAGTGTTACCTGTGTGGAGCCCAAAGTGTGCGAGCTGAGTGTGTGCACAGTGGTGGCCTGCTGCCCTTCACTCAAAAAGTGACACCCTGACGCTGGGAGCTGGAGCTCCCTGGGTATGTTTTTGACTCCAACCTGACTAAGTGAGAGCCCATGTATTCTTGCCACATGTTAAGCCCCCTAAGAAGCTGGAACTCTGTATCACTGCATGTGGTGTGTAAAAATTTGACTTTGGGAATGTGGGGAGTAGACCTATGCTCACATTTATTTACTTATTTATAAATAAATGTATTTGGTTGTTATAGGATCTCATTATACAGCTCAGACTCATAGTAATCCTCCTGTTTCCCGCCTCCCCAGCGCTGGCTGGCATGAGGTACTGGCCAACCCAGACCAGCTGAGCCCACCCTGTGGGCAGAGCTGGCACAGCATGTGTTGCGAGGGATCTAACCATGGCTCCTGTACTTGCCGCTTGCCTAAGCAGAGGCTTTAGCCTGCTGAGTTATCTCACCTGGCCCCCACCTTTATTTTTGGGGTGAATTCTTATCTCAATTATATCCCTTACCCCAGGTCTGGATTTTTCCTGTTTTGTTCGGAATTCCGCCCCAAGATCAAATCTACCAACCCTGGTATCTCTATTGGTGATGTGGCCAAGAAGCTGGGTGAGATGTGGAATAATTTAAGTGACAGTGAAAAGCAGCCTTATATCAGCAAGGCGGCAAAGCTGAAGGAGAAGTACGAGAAGGTAAGGCAGATGAGTTTGTTTCCACTGTGCTGACTTGAGGCTGGGTGGGAGTCCTGCAAGGGGCTGTCTCCCCAGAAGATGTCCTGTGCAGCAGGCTATGTCTCCATGTCAGCCACATCCTGAGTATTCACTTTGAGGCAGGCTTACAATTTTGTCCTGTTTCTGCGCTGCTAGGCATACAGCTTCACATGCCTAGGGCTTTCATACTGAGCTACATCCCCAGCCCTTTGTTTTTATTGAGTTTCATTAAGTGGCTGGGCCCGGGCTAAAACTTGGGATATTGTGCCTCAGCTTCCCGAAGTGCCAAGATTTCAGGCATGTGCTACCATCCCTGATTTCTGGCTTATTTAAAAAAAAAAAAAACTGAGCTCAGTGGTAGAGTGCTTGCCTAGGCTGTGTGTGTTTCAGTACAGCTGCTAACGTGACTTTGAGTATGCTTAAAAATCAATGTCCCCATTCCTTGTAGGATGTGGCTGACTATAAGTCTAAAGGAAAGTTCGATGGTGCAAAGGGTCCTGCTAAAGTTGCCCGGAAAAAGGTAGAAGAGGAAGAAGAAGAGGAGGAGGAGGAAGAAGAAGAGGAAGAAGAGGAGGAGGAGGATGAATAAAAACTTGTCTCCTTGTGAATCCCTTAGAGTAGCGGAGCGCCGTGACTGACCGTTTC
>PVJA010051387.1:0-12859 GCA_004027025.1 Myocastor coypus | reverse complement strand
CAGGAATCAAACTGACACTGTCAGCTCTGCTGGATGGCAAGAATGTCAATGCTGGTGGCCACAAACTTGGTCTAGGACTGGAATTTCAAGCATAAAGGCATACTGTACAATTGTTAATTTTAAACTATTTTGCAGCATAGCTACCTTCAGAATTTAGTGTACCTTTTAATGTTGTATGTCTGGGATGCAAGAATGGCTAAAAAATCATGTTAGACTTCCAGGTTAAAGATGATTCAGCTTTAATGTGTTAACTGATTCAGAGGTACAGAAAAAACCTGATTCTAAAAAAGGACCTTTCGGCAGTACAAAGGGGGGAACTTGGTGGCCCCCTGGTGATGCCAGGTTCCTTTTTAAAAAGAAATTTAGACATGGCTGCAAGTGGAAGCTGATAATGTGTGGGCACTTTTGCAATTCTGCGCTGAGTACAAGAATGAATTGTCACTTTCTGAGAATCAGACCCTGGTTTCCTAACCCTGACTGGTGAGGAGCTCACGGCTTGCTGGTGTGGGCAAACTCATCTGAAAGAGACTTTTTTTAGACAGACCTTCACACCCCGCTCCCACCCCAGCCCCTCATCACCTCTTTTACACCAAAAGCAGTCCACAGGATGCAGTAGCTGTTTCTTTTGTGCCATTTTGGGGTGGAGAAGGGGATGTAACGAAGCCCATCATGCAGAATTCTTTTGTTTCATGGTGGTTTTTTTGCCCTTGCACCAGTGGATACCAGCTGCACCCTGGGCAGTGCGTGTGACTGCGATCACACAGTGACGACACTAGGAACGTACATCGGGCATACGTTGTGTTCTTACACTCAGTTTATTTTTTAGCAGTTTATTGGGTACATTTTAGAGTCTTCCATCTTGTGCGGAATTAGATCCTCCCCTTCAAATGCTGTAATTAACATCACTTAAAATAAAACTTGAATAAAATATTGAAACCTCATCCTTCTGGTGTCTTTATTAATAAAAATGCAAACAGGGAATGTTTAGATTTGTCCTTCTTTGCCTTGCTCTGTGTGTTTATTTTGTATTATCATCTCTCTCTTTTTTTTTTTTTGGTGGTACCAGGGATTGAACTCAGGACCTTGTTCTTACCAGGCAAATCATCTCTCTTCTGATGCCTAACAGACTACAATAAATTTAGTAGCTTAAAAAATCACTCACTTACATTATAGTTCTGTGGGTGAGAAATCCAGAGAGGCTGTCATAGTGCTGGGAATTTTGCCTCTCTGTCAGTCAGGCTGTTCTCCCAGCAAAAGGCTGGAGGTCTTGTTCCTGGCCTGCATGGGTGTGGCTGAACTCCATTCTTGTTCAACTGTAGGATAGAGGTCTGCACTCCTTGTCCATAGGCAAAGCCCACCCTTAGTGCTTAGAGGTCAGCACTGTGCTTGGCTATGTCCTCTCCACCTCTAGTACCAAGAAAACTTCATTCCCTTCCTCTCTTCGTGCTTCAAGTCTCCAGGAAGAGCCACATCCCTTACCCCACCGAGAGCGGCCTAACCTACTCTGAGCTACTGGGTAAAGGAACCTCATACAGGTGTAACACCCCTCCTATGCCTAGGGTTCTGAGGATAGGTCACTGAAGAGGGAATTTGGGAATTCTATATACAGTGGCATGTCATACACAAAGAATAGTAGTGAACATTATCCAGCTTCGAGTTTGATATTTTTTCTGTTCATGTTGGACAGTACAGAAAGCCCTTCCTGGTCTTCATTGTGGCCTGGGAATTTTGTAATCTAATGGAAAGTTATTGGAATTCTAGCGAGTTCATTCCAATTTACCACTTTCAGTGCAGCCCATGGTGAGGATAAAGACAGTAAGGTGCATTTGTAGTTGTGTGGAGCCCAAGAGCTTCTAGGTCCAGCCACTGTGACAAAAGCCATGATTCAGAGCTAAACCCAGGTCTTAACTAATTGGCTGGGAGGAGTGGATTGGAGATGAATGTAGTGGTGGGGAACACTAGAGTGCCAGGTAGGAGGGGCTAGGTAGGCCGGAAATCACCTCTGCAGTATGCAGAGAGAAGGCTCTGCAGAGGGAGTAGTCTGTATGATGCAATTCTAGACCAATGTTTGGGTTGTGCTTCAGCTCTGATGTGTAATCTTTTAAGTCCTGGGAAGACAGCCTTGTATCTTGAAGCTCAATCCCAGTTCACACCATGGAGCAGGGCTCTCCATCCCACACAGCTCACATGTTTTTTTGGAGCTATGGGGGTGGGACAACACTACTACACATTGATACCTCATGAGACTGATGGCCCCAGCCAGGTGAATCAAAATGGAGATAATTGCTCCTCTTTCAGAGAGAGTCATTCATGTGGACCTCCATCAGGCAGTTCCTCTTTTTGGGTTTGAAGGTGGTAATGAAAACAGGTAGCAGATTTAGTCTTTGCAGTTGTGTCACGCAAAAAATGGCCTCAGTGTTTTTGTCGTGCTATCCTCAGGTTTGTAAGGACTTGCGACTGTTTTCTAAGTAAATGTTAGAAGTAAATAAATCTGTTCACAGCTCCAGGTACATAAGGTTTCTAGGTTGGTCAGATCAGGTGCCAGGTACAGCATTAACTGAAGGGTCCTCAGTAAAAGGTGATAACTGCTTGCTGGTTACCAAGTATCTACTTATCATAGGCGGCGTGCTGGAGTATCACTGCACAAGATGGCCTGGGTTCATAACTCACCAGTTCACAGAACTGAGGACAACAAATGGTCAAGTTCCTAAATTACCAGAGGAGAGTACTTAAGTGTTTGTTACAGGAAAAAGCCCCACTGAAGTCTGAAGCAATCTCCAAACAAGCAGAAGCTGGTCCAGAAGAGTATTTGTTAAACCAAGTGGTATTTTCTAAACTCAAAGGCGTGAAAGTCTGGGACTCTTGGGCAGACCAAGTGCATGGGTTCATCTGGAAGGTTTGCAATAAAAGCACCAGTCCATTGGTTGCAGGCTGGGCAGACTTTGGAAAAAGGGTGCATGAATAGCTTCTTAGTTTGCTAGACACACAGGTTGTGTGTCTCTGAGCTGTCTCTGGGACCAGATGAATGTCCCAGGGAAACCTGAACACAGGCCCTTCTCATTCCATCGAGGCAGCTCCCCCGTCTGGGGACAGCAGTGATCTTCTGAGGGAATCACAAGAGACAGTTATGAAGCTGTGGAGACAATAAATGTCTTTATGCCAGGCTAATGCTCGTGAAAACTGATTAACTGGGGTTTTCATACATCGAAGCATATAGCCGTTTATTATGGAAATATTCACAGAATGTACAGACAGCTTTGTGCCAGGGCCTTACTGTGCTTGCTGGAGGCTTCTACACTTGCATTTTCTTATATCCGGAGTTTTAAGTTGCAACATTTATAAAATAACACGTTTTAGGAAATTTGGAAGCTATCACAATGGCGACACTTCCTGACCACTTCCCTTCCCTTGGCAATACCTTTACCACCTTAAGTATTTCGTCCCCCACAAGAGAATGAACCAGTAGCGACTTGTCTCCTTCGCCTTTAGGGGGAGGAGGAGTGAAGCTCGCTCTCATGATGAGTCTAACGGCTGGATCTTCCTTCGAAAATGTTTTCAGCTTCTCCGACCGCCTCCATAGGAGCCCCTCATGGGGTCTTTATGCATCTAACACACCGTGTCCTGACGCCCACATGGGCGAGCATACCCCAGACTCGCGTCGTAACTCTTCTCCTACCTCCTGATTTGCATTCTTGCCCCGCGCCACACTGCAACGTCATCACGCTAGGACGTTAATGACAAGGCCCCAGGCTCCTCGCACAGTATCTGACGTCATAACGTAGGCCTAGCCGTCGCGCAGGCTCCGGAACAAGTCCGATATGGCCGCTACCGCCTTGGGGAGGATGAGAGGAGCTCCGCGAGCGAAGCTGCTCCCGGGGTTGGGTTTGCCGGCCCCCGCAGGGCTTGCGCGGCCGCTGGTCCTGGCACTCCTGGTGCTGGTCTTGACCCCTGGTAAAGGGCGGGCACGAGAGGGCGCCGAGGGCTGGGCGCGGGCGGAGCACAGGCCGGGCCGCGGGAAGGGCGCTTCCGAGGGTCTGGGGTTCCCGGCCGCGTCCGGTTGGGCCGAGTCTCTGCCGCCCGCGGAGAGGACGTGTGGTGTTTGAAAGGGGTTCAGGACTGTGGGGTCCTCGGGAGCTTAAGAAGGGGGCTGAGAAATTGAGGGACCCAGGGAGCAGGGCACGGAAGGTAGGTGGGCAGGGAGGGGGTGTGGCGGCGGGTTCTGGGGAGACTTCCAGAATGGCTGCCACGGAGAATGGTGGACGTGCGTCTGTAGACCTCTGGGGATGGGGAGCTAGGATGGTCTCAACAAAAGGGCAGAGGAGACCAGGGCTGAGGAGGTCGGGACCGGGCGGCGTGACGTCCGAGGACCCCGAGTCGGGACCAGCAGCTCCAGGAAAGAAGGAAGGGCTTTTCCCTTAACGCGTGAGGCCAGAGGTAACGACCGAAGTGGGCAGGGGCGGTGACCCAACGACTGGACTAAGCCGATGAAATATTTCAGAGCGGGAAAGGGAGCGTGTTGTTGCTGGGTACTGGTGTATCTCTGAGGTCTCCAAGCTTCTGGTAAAGAGCCAAAGCCCTGGGGTGTTGGACTCCTGAGGGTTTTGGGCGGAGGGAGGTTGGGAACAAAGGAGTTTCTTTTAAGCGTGATCGTTAAAGGATGCAAACATAGCATGTGATGAGTTAACCCACACTACCCTGGCTTATTTTAGTGGATTTATAGGACTTGATTGAGAAAGGGTTTTTTTTTTTTTTTTTTTGTCTTTTTGAGACAGGGTCTCACTGTGCAGTTCAGGCTGGCCTTGAGCTCACTTTTGTAGCCCAGGCTGGTCTCGAACTTGCACCGATCCTCCTGCCTCAGCCTCCCAAGTGCTGGGATTACAGGTGTGAGCCACCACGCCCGGCTGAGAAAGGGTTTTTAAAAAATTGTAGATGTTGCATTGCAATTCAGAGTATTGTAAGGTTTGTTGAAAAATGAGGAAATCTATAAATAATGGCCTGAAATTCAGTGGAAAAAATCTAGTAATAACTTAGAAGTTCATAAGTAGGATCTTGTTTAGTAAAGGCCCCTTTCTTTCTTTTTCTTTTTTATAATGTCTTTTTGAGACAGGTCTTGTTGTGGTGTTCAGGCTGGCCTTGAGCTCACTTTTGTGGCCCAGGCTAGTCTCAAACTGGCACAGATCCTTCTGCCTCAGCCTCCCAAATGCTGGGATTACAGGCATGCTCTGACTCCCCCTCAGTTTTAAAATCTGAGACATAAACCTTTTTTCCTCAGAATCTGAGTTTTTGGATTGTTATGGGGAAAGTAACTCCAACCAGTTAGATGTCAGATGGGCCAAGTTTGAGGTCTCAACATCTGGGCATGAAGACTGAACCAAAGGAGGAAATTAGGAGAGTTTCCTTGGAAATAAAAATAGCTTTTGGGGGCCAGGCCTTGTGGGGCTTGCTTGTAATCCCAGCACTTGGGAGGGTGAGGCCGGAGGATCAGGATGAGTTTGAGACCAGCCAAGGCTACAAAAGTGAGCTCAAGGCCAGCCTAAACTGCATACATAGTGAGACCCTGTCTCAAAAAGATTAAAAAAAAAAAAAAAAAAAGCTTCTGGATCCAGGCCACACCCACAGTGGGTGGCCACTTAGGCTCTTTTTTTTTTTTCCTCCTTCCTCCCAAGTGCTGGGATTATAGGCTGAGCCACCATGAGCCCACCCGGGACTAGGCTCTTTTCCGTAGTGTTTACATAGTGAAATCACAGCATAGGTACAATATTCATTAAACTGCAATTTATAGGTTTGCAAGTATTGTCACTTAGCTAATGGTGATTCAGTAGGGTAATGAGGCTGGTATCGAGGGTACATGGAAAGAGCAGGGTTCAGGATGCCCTGTGAGCCCCTCTCTGTCTGACGCCTCTCTGGGCCCTCTGGAGCAGGCAGTGCTAATTAATAGTGTAATCTCAGGTTGCTGTTGTCTTGCAGGCCTGGCCACTGCATCCATCCCAAGGCTTTGCTTTTGCCACGTTCATCACTAGTCCCAATCTTTGTCTCATCTCATGTGCCGACTTCCTCTGGGGTCCAGTCCCTCTCTGACCTCTGACCGCACTTTCACTTCTAACTTCTTTGTCTATAATAATATGAAAAACAGTGTGAGCCAAGATAATTATTTTAGCTCAGCAGGGAATGTCCAATTATAGATTTTTTTTTTTTTTTGTCTTGTTGAGACAGGGTCTCACTATGTATGTAGTTCAGGCTGGCCTTGAGCTCACTTTTGTAGCCCAGGCTGGTCTTGAACTCGCACTGATCCTCCTGCCTCAGCCTCCCGAGTACTGGGATTACAGGCGTGCGCCACCACGCCCAGCTACATTTCTTTACTACAATGCTGTGGACACATTCTCAGTGCTTCCTCAACAGCACTAAAGGCCAGCATGGACTGCCCTCTCAGCAGTATTTGCAGGCCTTTAGGGAAGAACTGTGGTCCATTTTCACAAGGCTTTCATTATTGGTGAAATGTAACACTCCAGTAATCCTAGCTGCGAAGGAGTCTGAGCTGGGGAGCACACGTTTGAGTCTGCCTGGCAGTTTAGCAAAATGCTGGCTCAGAAATTAAAAAGAGCTCTGATACAGCTCTGTGGTACAGTGCTCCTGGATTTGACTTCTTGCTACAGGGTGTTCAGGGTCTGACTACTAGTTCAGAGTCATAGTGATCTGACTTTTTACAGCCTCCCAATAGCTGGGATTACAGGCCAGTGCCACCACACCCATCTCAGCCTACCCTGGGTGTGGGGCTCACAGGCAAGCCTGGGGATCAAACCTCGACCCTTGTGTCTGCTTGCAGGCACTTTAATCCACTGAGCTATTTGGCTAGCCCTCCAAGTTATTTCTTAAAAGAGTACATTTCACTTGGTGCTGGGATTGGAGTTAGCCAGTGAATTCAGTGATGTTGGAGGTTTGTTTTCTTTTGTTTGTTCATTCATACCAGAGATTGAGCCTTGGGCTTGCCAGGCATGTACTTAGGTTGCTGAGCTATCTCCCAGCCCATAAATATTCACCCTCTATTCCCCCCACCCCCAACTGGGTACCGAACTCAGGATCTTGCACTTGCCAGGCAAGTACTTGTGCCCCTGAGCTATCTCCCCAGACCCCCCCCATTTTTTTTTTTTTTTTTTTTTTTTGTGGGACCAGGGTTCGAACTCATGACCTTGCACTTGCCAGGCAGGCACTTCTGCCATGGAGCTGTCTCTCCAGCCCCCAATCCCCTTTTTCTTTTGATGTTGGAGATATTGTTAGAATAACTGGTTTTACCTGGCTGAGATCATGGGAGGGACTTTTTAGGACATCAGTTAGCACAGATGCTACCTGGAATGCCATGTGGGATTTGTGATAGTTGATTGGGTTGAAGCATATTTAATGAGTACTGGTTTGTTGAATGAATGCCTGATATTAAATAGGCAATGGAGACCGAGTAGAACAGTTAGGGAAATTAGTAAGTGTTAATGAGAGTGAAGATTGGGAACCAGATCTGTTGGAGCTTGCAGGTTATTAAAAATAGACTGGGTTAGCCGGGCGTGGTGGCTCATGCCTGTAATGCCAGCACTCGGAAAAGACAAAAAAAAAAGAAGACTGGGTTTTGAGGGAGGAGAACAGTAGAGGGAGAGCAGTAGTCATATCCTGGAGGGCTTCAAGTAGGCCACTGACCTTATCTCACCATTTGTTTAGGATAACTCTGGCCTCTGGTGAGAGTGTACAGTAGGGTTAGGGTGCTGTGGGTGGGTCAGTCAGAGTTAGAATAGGCCAGGTGAGGTGAGCCTGATCAGTGAGGAGGTTCTGAGGCTCAGGGCGATGTCTGCTTGGACTGGACAGCAGCGCTGGAGCCTGAAAGCAGCAACATGTTGGATGTGAAATGTTAAGGGAACAACATCTGTTGAGGTTTTTGGTTTGAGTGACCAGGAAGATGGAATTACCATCAGTTGAGACAGAGACTGTAGGTAGAGTAAGTGGGGAATAGAAATTCATATCCTGAAATGAACTTTGTTCATTTGAGATTGTTACAAATTTGCTTGCAGTTATAAGAAATAATATAGAGACCTTTTCAAATTTTACTCAGTCTTCCCCAACAGTAGCATCTTGCACACTAGAATGTTGACATCATCAAAATGCAGGACATATTGTGGCCACACTTTTTAGGGGGGGTGGTACTGGGAATTGAACTCAGGACCTCACACTTGTCACTGCCGAGCTATAGCCTCAGCCTGGTCATACTTTTTTTTCTCTCTAAAGCTACCCCTTCTCTCCAGAATTTCTGGTAGTTACAATTTTATTTTCCACTTTTATGCTTGCTTTTGTTATTTTGCATCTGATGTGAGTGGAATCATACAACACATAACTTTTGAGATTGGCCTTTTGCTATTCAGCATCATTCTCTGGAGACTCAACCAGGTTGTTAAATGTGTCATCAGATTGATTGATTGATTGATTGTCTTTGTGAGACAGAGTCTCGCTGTGCAGTTCAGGCTGGCCTTGAGCTCACATTTGTAGCCCAGGCTGGCCCTGAACTCACATGGATCCTCCTGTCTCAGCCTCTCATCATTTTTTTTTTTTTTAATAGCCGTTGTGGTTTATGTCTAGTTGTCCCCCCAAAGCCTCATGCAATCATAGAGCGGGGACTTTTAGAGTTTGAAACTTGACTCATGATCCACTGGGATTATGTGTTTTAATACTGTGGGATTATGGGTCTGAATACTGCTGGAATTGTGGGCATGGCATAAGGCAGATAGGCTGAGACAGAGAACCTGAATGTAATATAAAGAGAGACAGACTTTCTCTGTTGCTCTCTGCTCCCCTGGTTGGTCAGTTGCCTCTGTCACCATTTTGTTGCTATCCTGCGGCCATGAACTGGACGCTCTCTACTCTGTTCCACTCAGCCTTGGAGTTGGCTGAATATGTACTGAAACCTCTAGTAACTGTGAGCTAAATAACTTTCCTTCTTTCATTTTGGGTGTCGGGTATTTGTCCCAGCAACTAGAGAAGAGTAACTAAGATAACAGCTGAATAGGATTCCATGGCATGATATACTGTGCCTTAATTGCCTGTCGAAGCCTGTCTGGGTTGTTTAAAGCTTTAGGCTGTTAAGAATAAAGCTACATGGGCCTGGAGGGATGGCTCAGTGGTCTAAAGTGCCTGCTTGGAAAAGCTTGGGCGGCTGCAGGGACCGTGGTTCGATCCACCGCACCACATGCTGCGCCAGCCTTGCCCTCTGCGCGGGCTGAGCCGGCCATAAAAATGAGTGAATAAACAAACAAAGGTTCTGAAACAAGAAAAAAAATAAACTAAAACAAATAAGGCTACAGCCGGGCGTGGTGGCGCACACCTGTAATCCCAGCACTTGGGAGGCTGAGGCAGGAGGATCGGTGTGAGTTCGAGACCAGCCTGGGCTACAAAAGTGAGCTCAAAGCCAGCCTCAACTGCACAGTGAGACCCTGTCTCAAAAAGAGAAAAAAAAAAAAAAAAAAAAAAGGTACAATTTCTGGGTGATGCAGTGATTGTGTATTTAGTTTCAAAAGAAATTTACTAAGTTGTTTTCTAGAGTGGCTGCCTTGTTTCACATCCTCACTAGCAACATGAGTGATCTTTCTCGCATGTGTGTAGTACTACCTCTCTGCATGCCCTTAGGGGATAGTAGTTGTTTCACAGAGCTTGCCATCTGTGTGTCCTCTTTGGTAAAATGTTCCTTTGTGTCTTTTGGCAGTGTTATAACTAGATTGCTAGCTTACTGTTATTTTTGAGTTTTGAGAATTCTTTCTACTTTCTAGTAACAAGTCTTCAGTGGGATATAGTCTGTGTGTGTATATACACACACGCACACACACACACACACATTTGTATTTTATCCTCACTGGAGAAATTTTACAGAACAGAACAAAATTTTTATTTTTTTAATTTAGTTTAATTTTATTTTATTTTGTCTTTTTGAGACAGGGTCTCGCTATGCAGTTGAGGTTGGCCTTGAGCTCACTTTTGTAGCCCAGGCTGGTCTTGAACTCGCACCGATCCTCCTGCCTCAGCCTCCCGAGTTCTGGGATTACAGGCGTGAGCCACCACGCCCGGCTTGGAACAAAATTTTTAAATTTTTTTTTGTCTTGTTTTTGTAGGAGTGGGGTTCAAAATCATGACCTTGCACTTGCCAGGTAGGCACTTGTGCCATGGAGCTATCTCCCCAGCCCCAGGGTAATAGTTTTTTTTTTTTTTTTTAATTTTAATTTAATTTTATTTATTTTTTTCTTGTTTCAGAACCTTTGTTTATTCACTCATTTTTATGGCCGGCTCAGCCCACCCCGAGCGCAGGGCTGGCGCAGCATGTGGTGTGGGGGATCGAACTGAGGTCCCTGAAGCCACCCAAACCTTCCCAAGCAGGCACTTTAGACCACTGAGCCATCCTGCTGGGCCCTTGCTTTATAATCTTATTATCCTTATAAAATATTTTGTTTTGGTGGCCTTTAAAATGTCATCTAGATGGGGCCCAGCAGGATGGCTCACTGGTCTAAAGCGCCTGCTTAGGAAAGCTTGGGTGGCTACAGGGACCGAGGTTTGATCCCTGGTACCACATGCTGTGCCAGCCCTGTCCTCAGGGTAGGCTGAGCCAGCCATAAAAATAAATAAAAGTTCTGAAATAAGAAAAAAATAAGCCAGGTGTGGTGGCACACGCCTGTAATCCCAGCACTTGGGAGGCTGAGGCAGGAGGATCAGTGTGAGTTCGAGACCAGCCTGGGCTACAAAGGTGAGCTCAAGGCCAGCCTGAACTGCATAGTGAGACCCTGTCTCAAAAAAAAAAAAAAAAAAAATTATTAAAAGAATAAATAAAATGTCATCTAGAGAGGATCCCTCACCTTTCTGCCCTCGATCCTCTGTCTTCAGTTACTAAAGCCTCACCCTGCCCTTGTATGACAGTTTTGTGGCTAAGCTTCCTTGAAGTTCTTCAGCTGATGCTGTATTGGGCTATCGATCAGTAACATGTCTCAAGTTGAACAAGGACTCCTCTGCTGAATCTGCCTCTGCTGACTGCTTGTTATGCCATTACTTACACCAATGATTTTCTCCTTACCAACTTCAGGAAACAATGCCGCAAGGTGGCAGTGTAGGAAAATCAGAGGCTGTGTCATTCAGCGCCCTTCTCTGTACCTAGACTGCCTTCCACAGTCTTTGTCACTCACTGTCCAGCTGTCGATTAGCTTTTTTTTTTTTTTTCTTTTGTCTTTTTGAGACAGGGTCTCGCTATGCAGTTGAGGCTGGCCTTGAGCTCACTGTTGTAGCCCAGGCTGGTCTCGAACTTGCACCGATCCTCCTGCCTCAGCCTCCTGAGTGCTGGGATTACAGGCCTGCGCCACCACGCCCGGCTATATGTTTCTTTTTGAACTGGGAGTCGTCTTTCTGTCCAGGTGTCCCTTAGAAATGCTGCCTGCAGCCTGTCTGTCCCTTCTTGCAGTGTGCTGCGTTGTGCTGAAGGGGATTAGGTTGAGAGCACAGCCTTCTGTGGCCTCCTGGAGGCTCATCTGCTCTCTGTGTTCCAGACGCGGGGGTGGGGCCTGGGCAAGCACAGCTGGAATCAGTCTCTTCGGAGGTGCATGGTGCCATGGGGAGCACAGCACAGTGGGGACACAGCGGGGTGGGAGCACAGCAGGGAGAGGAGGTAGCATGATGGGGACCATAGCACGATGGGGGCGCAGTGGGGAGGGGAGGACCACCAGCACTCGGCCTTGCTCCACACCCTTTGCCTTCTGTGGCAGGTGATGCAGATGTTAGTACCAGTGAAGCAGCTGTCATCTGCTTAATGCTTAGCTAAGAGATGAAACCCATTGCTGGCTATGGAGGTTTCATACTTCTTAAGGCAAAGTTACAGGAATTTAGCTGAGAAATGCTTGCCAATGACTTCAAGTAAATGTGCTTTTTAGTGTGGTGGAGACAAAAGTAGAGGTTTCTGGGTAATGTCTTCACTCATTTGTTTCAGGTATGTCAGAGGCACAGCCTGAAAATCAAACTGTAATTGCTTCTCCTACGAATGCTCTCAAATATGAAAATCAAACCACGTCTTCCACTTCCCACGTCACCACTACTTTCCTAGCCACGACTGGCACTGTGAAGAGCACAGAGGCACCAGCAGACCCTCGGCCCTCGTCGGCGCCCTCTCTGCTCCCAGAGGCAGCAAGTGACCCCGAGGCCCCAAGCCTGGAGGAGGAGGAGGAAGAAGAAGAAGGGGAGGGGCTGCTCATCCCAAACAGCCCCGAGTCCCCGGGCAGAGACCCCCTGGACAACGGAGACTACGGAGAGGGCGAGGCCGACGCCGACTACAGCTGGACCCCCAGCCCCAGGGATGAGGAGCCGGAGGAGGCTGTGGAGGAGCGTGGCAGCTACGTGGAAATGGCGCAGTCGGTGCGAGCTTTCAAGTCCCCGCCCTCGAACGTGGAAGGGGAGGACAGCCACTTCTTTTTTCACCTTATTATCTTTGCATTTTGTATTGCTGTCGTCTACGTTACATATCACAATAAAAGGAAGGTAAGCTGGGGCTTGGTGGCTCCTCTGGCTGCACTTTGTTACCTTGGTCCTGCATTTCTCAGTCTGATTCCTGGGCTCATGCGTTCTCTACCTCTGAGTCACCTCCCAGGCCTGTTACGTGGACACTAGATCTTTAGCTTGCCCAGGCTGACCCTGAAGTCAGCATGCCTTTGTTTCTCATAGCTGGGATCACAGGTGGGCCACCCTTGCCAGGTCCCTCTTAGTCTAGTTTAACGTGATGGGAAAACATTGAGATGGCGAATCTTTTCTCCCCTCTCCCCTCTCCCCTCTCCCTTCTCCCCTCCCCTCTCCCCTTCCTCCTTCC
>PVJA010051385.1:0-12851 GCA_004027025.1 Myocastor coypus | reverse complement strand
AAAAGCCGGACGAAATGGCGCACGCCTGTAATCCTAGCACTCGGGAGGCTGAGGCAGGTGGATCAGTGTGAGTTCGAGACCAGCCTGGGCTACAAAAGTGACCTCAAGGCCAGCCTGAACTGCATAGTGAGACCCTGTCTCAAAAAGACAAAAAAAAAAAAAAAAAAAAAAAAAAAAAAAAAAAAAAAAAAAAAAAAAAAAAAAAAAAAAAAAAAAAAAAAAAAAAAAAAAAAAAAAAAAAAAAAAAAAAAAAAAAAAAAAAAAAAAAAAAAAAAAAGTTAACACTAAAAAAAAGTTCAAAAAGCCATCTGTCTTCTAAAGAACTGTGTCAAAGCTAAACAAAATTATTTTTTCTTGAATAAAACCAAGTTATTAAAATATTTTGATAAAAAGGAGAGCTGTATTTACGATGCGTGGTAGCAAATATACTGTTTTAGAAGGGAATACAGTAGTCAGACAGTACAATGGTAAGAATCCCAGTTGTGTACAGATAAATATTTAGGATCGCATAAAGATAGCTTTTTGTTAGGACCTGGAAAAGTGGCTTTAAAAAAAAAAAAGCAAGGGGCCTCACTATGTTCCCCAGGCTGTCCTTGAGTCCTGGATTCAAGGGACCCTACTGCCTCAGTGCTGTGACCACTCAGTCCTTGCGCCGTTGTGCTCAGCCTATAGGACCACCTTCCATCTGTGAGGATGAGATGGTGAGTCAACCACTTGGAGAAAAAAACAAGGTCTCCACCGTACATCGTGCATTAAAATAGAAACCACATGAATTAAAGATGTTATGTAAAAAAGTCTTTAGAATCATAAATAAATCTTGTCATTTTTCAAAAAAAATGTTCAGAATTATAAATACAATCATACATCCCTTAGCATAGAAAACGGTGTGAAGGTTTTTTATGACATCCTGCCAGCACAGATATCCTGAAGGATATTACTTAGGCTTACTTTTAAAGTTGGTTGGAAAGCTATTGAACATACCAAAAATAGTAATAAAATTCCCTCATACGTTTTTTTTTTTTTTTGTATTTTAGGAAGGGTCTACAGAGTGTTCAGGGTCTCAATACTAGGTCAGACTTGTAGTGATCCGCCTGTTTACAGCCTTGCAAGAGCTGGGATTACAGGCCCAGTCTCAATTGCCTTCTTAGCCCACCCCGGGAGTGGGGCTTGGCATGGCATACCCGGGATTGAACCTTCAGCCCCAGTGCCTGCTTGCAGGTGCTTTAACCTGCTCAGCTATTTGGCCAGCCCTAAAACTCCCTCATGCTGATCATGGAAGTTTAATAATTTTCATTGTTTGGCAATTTTGTGAGAGGCCTACTCACTCTTTATTACTCATTCACTCTAAACACTGGAGTCCTTAACAGCATATCCAAGCATATTTCATCTGTAAATATTTCCATATTTATTTCAAACAAGTAAGGGTAGTTTTTTTTGTTTGTTTGTTTTGTTTTTTTAAACCTTACCTAACCTTACTATGAATTTGACAAAGCTAGTCCATTAATTTCAACTAGTATCCAGTTTTAGTATCCAGGCCACTTCTTCTGGTTGCTGTAAGTACCAGCCATCCCCCAAAGTTCCTCATCAACTTTCTACCTAGTGACTTTAGCTGCCATCAGTAATCAATACTCAGCTCTATTTATCAATTAGAATTTGTAAGCTGATGAGATTGCTAGGTCAATGCCAGGCATGGCCAAGCTCCACTCCGTATGGAAGCAGGCCCAAGAGAGGGTTATCTACTTTCTCACAGCCCTGCTGTCACAGTTGCTTGGGTTTTTATAAATGTGATGGCTGCAAATGTCATTTCAGTGTAGCTCATATTACACTGCTGCTATTATGAGAAAGGTTAGGTAGGCATCTTTTCACTGGACTTGGGACCACTCACATTTCTCTTCCTGTGAATTATCAGTGTCACTCGGCCCATTTTCTTGTCAATTTTCTTTTTCTTTCTTTCTTTCTTTCTTTCTTTCTTTCTTTCTTCCTTCCTTCCTTCCTTCCTTCCTTCCTTCCTTTCTTTCTTTCTTTCTTTCTTTCTTTCTTTCCTTCTTTCTTTTTCTTTCCTTTTTGAGACAGGTTTTCCCTGTGCAGTTCAGACAAGTCTTGAGCTCACTGTGTAACCCACCCATGCTTGTCTCAAATTTGCAACAATCCTCCTGCCTCAGGCTCCTGAGGGCTGGGATTATAGGCTTCCCCCACCAATGATGCCTGGCCTCTTTTCTCTTCTTGCTTCTTGATTTTGAGCCATTTTGACTCACTTGAGTTACAAAGAAATTAATTCAAATATTTTAGGGTAGTCATTTTTTATATATAGAACCATGATAATAATCTGTTTATGACAGTTACAAACCCAGAGGGACAGCTCTGTCAGTCATATATGCAGTAAGCAAACAGCTACATATCTAGGGGAAAATTACAAGGGCAAATGCAATCTATTTTCCCCTGGATATGTACACTACACTATACATAACAAAATACACTAACTACACTTTAAATAATAAAATCCTCGTTTTGACAGAGACAAGAGTAAAACCTGGTGTATATAGATTTCCAAAGAGAAAAGTACAGAACACACAGTGTTTATCACTGGATAGGAGGATTTGGTATTCATTGTATAATTTTCAATAATGATAATTTAATTCTCACAAAGCTAAATAAAATAAAACCTAAAGTAATATTTTTCAACTACTCCTCCAGGAAACAGTCTCTTGAAGTATTTTAAGCTGATTATACTGCATATAAAGGGACTTTATTTCGTTTTTCCCCCCAAAGGAAGTACCTTCATTTCCCTACTGTAGAATTTTTTTTTCCCAAAAAAGAAGTTACTTCATTTCTCCAGAGAACGAAAGCAAATCTGTCCTTTTGAAGTAAAAAATTTACACTGGATTTATGTTATTGTTGGTTTTAAATTTAAAATCAAGCAAGTTATCTTGCTTTATCTATGGTTAAAAAAAAATGCAATAAGGGAAGTGAGGGAGGGCCAAATAGTTCAGCGGATCAAAGCACCTACAGGCAGGTGCAATGGCTGGGGGGTCTGATCCTCAGGCCTGCTGTGCCAGCCCTGCCCCTGGGGCGGCCCTGCCCCTGGGGTGTGCTGAGATGGCAACTGAGATGGCACGGCAGTGCATAACTATAATCCCAGCTCTTGGGAGGCTGTAAACAGGCGGATCACTAGGAGTCCCATTTAGTAGGGAGACCCTGAACACCTTGTAGACCCTGCCATAAAATAAACAACACAATGATTTCTTTAAAACCTCAACATTATTTGTATCTTAATAAAGGATATTGTGCATATAAATGCAGTTCTCGCCTTTGGTACAGTATCCCTGTAAATAAAATTTGCAGATCTCTTTTCTTTTCTCCAACTCTGCATCATGATCAAATTTACACTGATCTCCCTGTTCAAAAGAAAAAAGAAACAACAATTGCATTTTCCCCCTGGTGTCTCACAGTGCAATTACGACCACTACTGTCAGTCTTGCAGCAAGGGGCAGACAGCCCTTAGGATTCCTGCCCAGCAGGTACTGCAACTGGAGCTGCAGTGGGGTGGCTGGGCAGGGGTGCCCACATCCCCACAGTACTAGCTCTCTAGCTGAGCTACTAGAGAAGCTTACTGAGCCCTCTGGTGTGATTTAAGGTGTGGAGAACAACAGGGCAGTAGCCACCCAACAGGATCGATGTAAGGATGATGTCATTTCATGTGAGCTGTACTTCAAATGGCATTTGCCACAGAGGTAGCATATGCCGCAATTATTAACATATTTGTGACATAAAACATAATTTCTGCAAATTATATTACTGCCCTAGAATAAGTTAATCTGTGTGGGATAGCTTAACATACAGAATTTGGGCCCGGCGGGATGGCTCAGTGGTCTAAAACCCCTGCTTGGGAAAGCTTGGGCGGCTTCAGGGACCTCGGTTCGATCCCCGGCACCACATGCTGTGCCAGCCCTGCCTCCCAGGGTGGGCTGAGCCAGCCATAAAAATGAGTGAATAAACAAATAAAGGTTCTGAAACAAGAAAAAAATAAACAAATAAAAAAAATTTTTTAAAAAAAACATACAGAATTTTCAGGCAAGATGATATTAAACAGCTAGTATTACAAATAAATGAGAAATGAAAAATAACTCCCCAAAGTCTTTAAATTTTAAAGATTACCTTACAAGTTAGAGTGACATAAGATACCAGTATCCACTTACCTTAATACATCTCCCTTCCAGGAAGTATTTGCAGATCTGTTTTCCTTTGTGTTCCACTGTGTGCTGATTAATAAATTCCTGAGTCATGACTTTCCACTTTTTCCCCGGTTTACTATACTGCAAGAAAAAATTTTTATTTGAATGTAACATATGAAATAATAATAGATATTAAAATGCACAGTTAAATAGATTGGGAAAAGAATACTCTTTTGATGATTATGAATACTCAATTCACTATTACAAATGATCAAGATGGGATTTTTTTTTTTTTTAATCCTTTTGAGATAGAGTTTCACTATGTAGGTCAGGCAGGCCTTGAATTCACTTTGTGAGCCCAAGCTGCCCTCGATCCTCCTGCCTCAGCCTCCCAAGTGCTAGGATGACAAGTAAGAAGAATATAGCATTTAAAAAATAATTTACAAAAGAAAAACTATACAGAAGGAAGAGGTAATGAAAGGATCCACCATTTCTTAGTAATACTTAATTTTGGCAAAGGTGTTATAAGAATGCCCTTTCATGTATATCACAAAAGGCTTTAAAATATCCATTGCAAGCATATTAGGCAAGTTAATGAGTCAACTGGAGAATATGGCTTTCTAAGGAAAACTTAAGGTATTAGATGATCAGGCCAGCCTGACAGCTCAGCAGACTAAAGTGCCTCCTTTGGCAGAGCGCAGCAGCCGGGGTTTGATTCCTGGTGTGCTATGCAGATCCCACCCACTGGGCTCGATGAGCCAGGGACTGAGACTGGGCGTGGTGGCGTGTGCTTATAATCCCACAGGAGGATTATAATCAAGGGAGGCTGAAAGCAAGAGAATCGGTACAAGTCTGATCTATATAGTGAGACCCTGCATAGACTCTGTATCCCGTCCTAAATGCAAAAAAAAGGAAAGATATTACATGATCATACACACACCAGTCCCTAAAAATTACAACAAGCTGTACTCTGTTGACATGGACAAATGTTCTCTTTCTGTATCATGTTTGTTTGTTTTTGCAGGACTGGGATTCAAACTCATGACCTTGTACTTGCCAGGCAGGCACTTACGTCTTGGAGCTATCTCCCCAGTCCCAACACTACATTGTTTTAATACTGTATTTGGGGAGCTGTTCTGTGTTATACATTTTTTTTTAAAGAACTTTTTATTTATTTATTTATTTATTTATTTATTTTATTTATTGATTTTTTTTTTTTTCTTGTTTCAGAACCTTTGTTTGTTTATTCGCTCATTTTTATGGCCGGCTCAGCCTGCCCCGAGGGCAGGGCTGGCGCAGCATGTGGTGTCGGGGATCAAACTGTGGTCCCTGAAGCCGCCCAAGCTTTCCCAAGCAAGCGCTTTAGACCACTGAGCCATCCCGCCAGGTCCCCTGTGTTATACATTAAGTTCACTTAAAATAAGTAGAAGAATTTCTCATAACTAGGAGAATCTTGACTATAATAGTATAATCAAGGCCCTGTAAAAATCTAAAGCAACTTTAGCAAATACTTTTTAGAACATCTAGATTTAAAATTTGAGCCTACAAAGGAGCCCCAATGGTCTCCATCTGTAAAAGCTCTTATAAGAGACAGTAGACCCACAGAAATAATCTAGTGCATCACCTCCACTGTACAAACAGGAATGCTGGCGACTAGAATTTACTGGCTAGTTCGATACACGGTGAGGAAATGAAGTCAGGACAGAGCCTAGGAACTGGGCTTCAGGCCTCAAGTTCTCTGCACTGTATCACATTCCATAACAAAATACAATACAGGAAGGGGAGAAGGAGAGAAAGGGGGGGACCTACCTATTCAGTCACTTAAAATGTATTTGAGGGCTAGTGAGATAACTTGGTCTAAGCACCTGCCCAGCAAGTGCAAGGACCTGGGTTTGATCCCCAGTACCACATGCTGTGCTGGCCTCATGAGGAGCCAGCCACTGATAAGAGGTGTGGTCGTGCACACCTATAGTCCCAGTGCTGGGGAGACTGAGACAGGAGGAGGAGGATTACTAGGAGCCATAACAAGACCCTGTACCAAATAAAGGAATAAAAGATTTTTAAAATAAATAAATAAAACATATTTGCTTTAGAAGACCTATTACATTTATGTAAGGGACAAAAGCATAAACTATACAGAAGGAAGAGATAACAAAAGGATCTACTAGGAAAAGAATATGTATTTATTACAAAATTTTTAATAGCTACTATAAACACTTAAAAGAATTTAAGAATGTTATGGCCAGCATATAGGTCTTTAAAATCTATCAAAAGTTTGTATGTTGTGTAACTGTTCTTGAGTTTTCAAGGAAATTCATGTGGATCTGAAAGTACCCCTGAATCTACCTAGCCTTCTTGAAAACTCATAGTCCTGGAAGGGCCAAGGATGGAAATGGATCTCTGCTGGTCATTTTGGTGTGGCCCGCATATGCCCTCTATTCTGAGTGGGCCTGTCCAGAACACAAGCTGTTTCCTTGGTATCTGATGTTCTCCTGGTCATTTCTGGAGTGGTAAGAAATGTCTCTCTTGCTAGTGAACAAATTGACACAGTTTTAATCTTGGTTTTTCTATTACATCATCGAGTATTTAATTATACCACAGATACCCAAATATCGAAATTATTGGAACTTAAAAGAGATATATAACAGTTAATTTAATACTATGCCTCATTTCATAGATTACAGACAGAGAATAACTTGTTCAAAGGCACTTTCTAGAAAACAAGTATTTTTAGATACAGGATATAAGCACTGAGTACAGAATATACTTCCTTAGAAAGCATGCTTTTTAGGTTAGGTTAGAAACAGCAGTACATTGCACAGGCCTCAAAAGGTGAACAAGTAGAAATAATCACATAGAAGTTCTAAAATAATAGCAGTACAATTAATAATTCTACAAGCTCTCATTCTGTTGTGGTTCAGTAAATGTTACTAGATGTGTAGGATAATAAAGAGCTTGCAAGACTGGGTGTGGTAGGGCACACCTGTAATCCCAGCACTTGGGAGGCTGGAAACAGGGGAATCACTATGAGTCCAATCTGTGTAGTAAGACCCTGTAGACCCTGCACTAAAAATACTTAAAAAAAAAAAAAAAGAGCTTGCAGTCAATTATACTTTGAAAATGACACACTGAACAAAGTAAAATAAGCTTCTTTATGCAAGAAATCTGCTCAGAACCTTTAATAGATGTATGGTGACTAAAAATCCCCAGGAGCAGAACAACATGTTCAGAGTTCCACATATATATCTGGGCCTGAAGCTCTTTTTAGAGCAAACCTATTAACATGCCCTTAAACAGTACTTAAACAGTATATGAGGAAGTACCTATTAAGAAGCCAAAGCAACTGCTTATGCAAGCTGAGGGAACTGCAAGGACCGTGGTTCAATCCCTGGCACCACACGCTGCACCAGCCCCACCCCCAGGGCAGGCTGAGTCAGCCATAATAATAATAAAAAAGGAAACCTCTGCCTAATATCTTTAAGATCAGAGACCAGATAGCCAAGCACTTTTAAATTACAACATGTATTCACACAAAGTTGTAACTTTAACTTACCATTGGCCCTGAATAATTTAGTCAAATCTTACTAGAACAGTGGTAGGATATATGAATTGGGTCACTCTAACCCAGAAAGTCTCCACAAGGCTGAAATGTGTACTTGTTCCTCCCTCCCTCCCTTCCTCCTTCCTTCTCCCCCCTCAATACACATTTAGTTACCATGTGCAAGCTCCCTAGGTTTATCTTTTCAACAATTTACATCCCCTCCACTTCCTTTCAACACATTCACCTCTAGTAAGTGAATTTAGCACTGTCTCCCATCTTGGCCCTGCCTCATACTGAGCTATTAGCATTTTAGTATCATTTGCAAATGGGAAAGATGACTCCTAAGAAACTGTGATAAAAGATGAGGAGAGGCTAGGGAGATAGTTTAGTAGAATAAGCACTTGCCTGGCAAGCGCAGAGCCCTGAGTTCAATCCACACTACCACGGAAAAAAAAAAAAAAGATGGAGAGGGTCTTTGCTTTGACATATACCACTTTTGAGGTTCTGTCACACACATCTATTTCTAGGTCACCTAAACTTGTACCTCTATACCAGTATCATGACAAATTAAAACAGCAACTCCTTTTTAGGCTGTTTATTTATACTCATTTGATCTAAGCTGGAAATTTTTCATTTCAATGCTAAGAAAGTAGCAATGAAATCACAATGCCTTCTTTGCAACCATATGGACTGAAAGATGAAAAAGCTCTTTCTTCTTCCTACATAAATTCTTGGTACCTCTTGAAAGTCATCCGCTCCTGAAAACCCACTAGGGCCTTTACTGACTCTTCCCCCGCGGTCTTTTCGTTTGATTTTCTTCGGTAAAGCACGTCCACGACCAATATTAAAACTTTTAATCCTCTGGTCAGTACCTGAAAAATTAAAATGTACTTCAAAGAAAGAAATGTATCAAACCTACCAATTTATTTCTTCACAAAGAAAAGCGTGTTTTTAGTAGTCAATTATTCTGTACTGCATCCTTTCCACCACATTGCGCCTCTTGGTATTGCTCCTTGTTCCTGGGTTTTTAAGGGACACTAACAACATAGGAAGCAAGGAAGGGATACACAGATGGTCAGAGGAGCCAGCTCTGCTTGTCTTCCTTCTAACTTTCCTTAGGATACAGTAAGAAGCCTTTGTGTTGTTAAGAAAAAGAAGCACTATATTTATATTTAGAAAGACAGAAGAGATTCTATATAAGAAGTTTGTAGTAAACTAGATTATAGTTGAACATTTTGAGTAATTATTTATATATGTATTTATATATACCTATAATCTCTAAGTAAAATCTCTAAGAAAAAAATGATTTTATGTTTTGAAAATTTAGTATTTGCAAGTACCTAAAATGGTGCCCATGACTACTTTAGCAGCACATATACTAATGGTGCCCCAATTTTTATTATTGTTATTACTACTACTACTACTACTACTACTACTACTACTACTACTACTATTATTGTACCAGGAATTGAACTCACTCACAACCTTGCACTTACCAGGCAGGCACTTCTGCTGAACTACATCCCCAGACCACATACTCCATTATTAAAAATCAATTAGGGAGGGGCTGAGGAGATAGCTCCATAGCACAAGTGCCTGCCTGGCAAGTGCAAGGTTTTAAGTTTGAATCCCAGTCCCGGAAAAAAAAAAAATCAATCAGGATCTCACTTCACCAAAGTCATACTAAATTAGTACATTTTCTAACAAGTTTAAGACCTACAAGACAGGGCCCGGCGGGATGGCTCGGTGGTCTAAAGCGCCTGCTTGGGAAAGCTTAGGTGGCTGCCGGGACCGAGGTTCGATCCCTGGCACCACGTGCTGCACCGGCCCTGCCCTTGGGGCAGGCTGAGCCGACCATGGCAATGGATAAATAAACAAAAGTTCTGAAACAATAAAATTTAAAAAAAAAAAAAAAAAAGACCTACAAGACAGACAATAAATATATAAAAATTTTTCACTTGCCTTAAAAAGAAATCAAAGAAATGAAAAGTTTATCTATTTTCACCTCAAAGAATAATAAAACACCTTTGTATTTTTAACACATTAGGGAAGTACAGCTATAAGTTATTATACTTCCTTTCTGATTATCAACTTGGTATATGGGTTAAAAATTTTTCAAATATGTGGCTATGTCTTTTGACTCTTAGGAATTGAACTCAGAACCCTGCCCTTGCCAGGCAGTAGCTTGTGCTGCTTGTGCCTGGCACTGTTTTTTGACTCTTCAGGTCTGTTTTTCATAACTTACTCTTAAGAAAAAACACTGTCAATATATGCAGAGTTATGCATAAATATGTTTATTGTAGGGTGAGCCACAAAACTGGACAAAGACCCTACGTGATTACAGCCTAAGTCCCTATCAATTACTGTACCACAAACAAACCTAATAATGTAAGAGATTACTATACATTTACTTGAATATTTGATTCCTGGTGTGTGTTCACGTGCGTGCGTGCGTGTGTGAGTGCGTGCGCACACACACACCACAAAGGAAAGCAGGTGCCAAAAGGGTTGTTGTTGTTTTTTTTTTATTTTGTGAACTTTACAATTGAGATAGAATGTATTAAAAAAAAAAAAAAAAAAGAGAGAGATAGAATATATAGTTTAAAGGCAGACAAACTGGGGGGTTTTTTGTTTGTTGAAAATACTGGTTAGAGGGGCTGGGGAGATAGCTCCGTGACCCAAGTGCCTGCCTGGCAAGTGTAAGGTCATGAGTTAGAACCCTGGTCCTGCCAAAAGAGAGAGAGAGACAGAGAGAGAGAGAGAGAGAGAGAGAGAGAATATGGGTCAGAAAATTTTCTAAGTTTTTGGAAAAATATATGGCCCAAATAGTAATAATTACTATCTCTGTGGTACAGATTCAAATTATTTTTGTTTCATGTTCGATTACTACTGAGTTATTTCCCACACAGGAAATTTCCTGTTACTAGATCATTTATCACTTTCATACTCCAAAGGCAAAAAAAAAAAAAAAGATTGGGGCTGGCGAGATGGCTTAGTGGTCTAAAGTGCCTGCTTAGGCAAGCTTAGGCAACCACAGGGACTGTGGTTCAATGCCCAGGCACCACATGATGTGCCAGCCCTACCCCCAGGGCAGGCTGAGCTGGCCATTAAGAAAAGAAAGAAAAAAAAAAAGGGGGGGGGATAATTAGAGAAGATAGTTATTTTAAAGGACAAACAAGGAAAAGCTTCGGAGAAAAAAATCATAACCAGGTCTTCTTCACATTCTACATTCCCCATTCCCCAAGTGAGATGTCACACTATGAACAGATCCCAGGGACAAATCAGCTATTACAATCGCAGATACGAATTCGCAAGCCTCAATTCATATTCTTCAAAGGAATTTTGCTAGAAAATAAAAGATAAAGTCATAGAAATTAACCAAGTTGACTCATAATTGGCTTTTTTAAAAGGTAAGGGGTGGCAGCTCACTCCCTCAGGTTTAACTTGCTCCAGTTTCTTGAAGCACAGTTATCAGCTGGCCATTATTTAAGGTTAACTTGGGCTTTTATAGAATGCATGCTTTCTTCACTGTTGTCACTAGGCGGCAACTGGCACTGTTCTCTCCAAGAACCATGTGCCTCGACACGGCAAATAAATAGGTGATCCTTGCAGAAGTTGTTCTAGGTTGTGTTCTTTCAACTCTAAAGGATTTTCACAGTTCTATACACATTGGCACAGCAAAGATGATTATTTTAAAGCCTAGTAAAAGAATAGCTTCCCAGTAATCTGTCTTTATTTGTCTTAAAACATAATGTAATACAGAGTAACAGAGATAACTATATACTTTTTTTTTTTTTTTTTTTTGCAGAACTGGGATTCGAACTCACAACCTTGCACTTGCCAGGCAGGAATTTGTGCCATGGAGCTATCTTCCTAGCCCTGATAACTGCATACTGACATTGCACAGTGGCATAAAAAATACAACAGTTTTCTTATGTTTTATGTATAAAATATATTTTGAAATATTAGAATACCTAATTAAAATATTAAGATATCATGTCTACTGAAAAATATGTAGATTTAATCCTTAAGATCTACAAAATCAAGGAAAATGAGATACTACCAGAATTAGCCCATCTCGAGAAAGGGCTAAGAACTTTGTAAGTTTTTATGTTTCCATCTATCCACTCTAATAAGGTTTTCATATTTAAAATGGACTGTAAAATGAACTTACCTTGTTGAGTTCCTTTTATTCTCTGTTTTTTCCCTGATTCTTTTGAAAATGATGACCCTAAAGAACTATTTGAGGTTTCTTTAGCTTGTCTGTAATGTTTCAGGTGGTTGGCAAAATCCTCCTCTGTCTCATGGCCATAGTTACTGAAGTTCTCATCACTGTAGTTACCGAAGTTATCATCGCTATAGGTACTGTACTCATCGTATTCTTTACTTTTAAATTTTTTGTTATGTTGACCCTTCTTTGATGTCATGTAGCTTCCTGATATATGTCCATGCTAAATGAAAATAGAAGATCATTGATAGGATTTTTCAGTTATATACATCAATTGATAGTACCACAGAATGCCATTTTCCCCTGAGAAATTTGGGGGAAAAAAGGGAAAAGACAGTTATTCTGACTTTTTCATTAGTATATAAAAATAATGCACTTTAAGGCCAGAAGGCAAACTGCTACTCTGATATTAAACGTTAGTTATTAGCTTTTGTTTACCCTTTCCTGTGTCTCACTGTCCTTATGTATATGAGTATTTAAAATTCTATACCACCATGCATAAATTCTTCTCCAAAAAACAAAAAGGCCCTTTTTAAAGATAAGGAAGAAATAGTAAAAATAATTAGTAGTATTGAAAAATATGAATTTTTCTCCTTATTTTGAAAGATCCCCAAATGACACTATATTTAATAAAGACTATGTGAATTTTTTTTTTTTTTTTTTTTTTTATGGCCAGCTCAGCCTGCCCTGAGGGCAGGGCTGGCGCAGTATGTGGTGCCAGGGATCAAACCGTGGTCCCTGCAGCCACCTAAGCTTCCCTAAGCAGGTGCTTTAGACCACTGAGCCATCCTGCCAGGCCCTATGTGAAACTTTTATAAAAATAAAATATTGGGGCCCAGCGGGATGGCTCAGTGGTCTAAAGCGCCTGCTTGGGGAAGCTTGGGCGGCTTCAGGGACCGCGGTTCGATCC